>NQII01007290.1:47502-62132 GCA_002778355.1 Clitarchus hookeri | reverse complement strand
TTTTTCAAAAAAAATTTATTCGTCATAAATGTAACCATTATACTAGCGATATATCAAAACTTACTTACAGCTACTTAACATAATATGTTGGCAAAGTAACTAAGTGTCTGCGTGCCATTGTTTTCATATATGCGACTAACGTTCATTGCTCACGTTACACGCGTTAGGAGACGCTTGCACACAATGAGAACTTCTATTTCGCTTTAGACATATTTATCATAATTAAAAATAATGTTTTATAACACGTCTTGCCGTCTTTGCAAGCAAAACTTCATAATTAATGTAGTGAATTACTGTGACGCAGTGGAATTGCCATTTTCAGTACGGCGCAAAAATTGTTTCGNATGTAGTGAATTACTGTGACGCAGTGGAATTGCCATTTTCAGTACGGCGCAAAAATTGTTTCGAAACTATTAAGAAGATGTGATTTCCCCGAAATTGTTCTGATGTACCTACTAATATATTTAAAAAAATCTCAGTAGCAACAGTTTCCACGAATGGTGACGTTAGTTAGCACAAATTTCAAGAAACTTATCGCTGTTTAACGTGGCAGTGTTGTGCATGCTAGAAAGAGCAATGGGCCTACGAACCACTTGAATATTCGCTGCTAATGCAGTGTATTCGTAACTGAAATCCCGTGCACAGGCTTGTACGTCATTTTAGTGAGACTGTACTTCCACGTTACCGTTGTACAGAACCACAGAGTGAACACTCAGGCGACGCGATCATGTCCTGTAACTATAATACTTATGCAAGGGTTTTTTTCTGGCGACATTCGTGCAGGCATGCAATGTACGTCATTGTATCGCGTACGAGTGGCAGTGACTGACTGCGCGTCTATGTATACAAGCTTGTGCATGCCTAAAGCAATTCGTCAATTCCAAGTTTTCCTTTGTTTTCTCACCAATCAGCATCGTTCCTGTATTTTTTTGTTTCAACTAACAAAAATATTTTCTAGTTAATTTATGACGAAATAGTGTCATCCACTGAACGCAGTTCCATTCGCCANCAAAAATATTTTCTAGTTAATTTATGACGAAATAGTGTCATCCACTGAACGCAGTTCCATTCGCCATTGGGAATGTCAATTTTGGTTTTAGTAAAAGAAGGATAATTGTAGGACGGAAAGATCGAGGAAAGTTCAGACGGTAATATTTATTTTTTAAGTTGCGCGTGCACGCATACAAAACACGCTCCACATATCTATGGGTTTTTAAACGAAAGTTTTAGGAATGTGACCTAANATGCGCGTGCACGCATACAAAACACGCTCCACATATCTATGGGTTTTTAAACGAAAGTTTTAGGAATGTGACCTAATGTTTACTGTCAGAGGATAGTGTGCGCGTAAGAGCAGCCATTTTATTTCAGTCACTTGATCATCGCAGTATAATGTTTATTCCACTGTTAGTAATTAAATATTTGTTTAAACGAACGCCGTCAAGCCACGGGAAGTTGCGTAATAGATAAAACGGTTTTAACTTATTTTAATTTCTGGATACATCCAAGAAGGTTGTTGAAAAGAGTGAGTGTTGACAAAAATTGTTCACTTGACAGGCAATATCTTGTTTGATAACAATTGGTTCTAAAGGAGCATAATTTTTATGTAAAAGTTCGAAATAAGAATATTTATTTGGCCTTGATTTGTGCGTTTGTAGGAAGTAGTGTAAGTCTTGTAAGCTAGATCTAGAGGATCAACGCAAGAACGATTGTGTAAACAATATATTTATCTTTATATGTGTTTGACGTTAGGAAAAAGTGTTTGGTCGTCTCCTTACATTTTTGCAGTAACAGAATATCTGTACTGCAGTGTAAGACAATAAATGAACGTAACTGTAGCGTTGNCTCTCCTTACATTTTTGCAGTAACAGAATATCTGTACTGCAGTGTAAGACAATAAATGAACGTAACTGTAGCGTTGCCGAGTTTTAGAACGGCGTGAATTGAAACAGCCGGCGTGGTAAGAACGACGAAGAAGAGTCGCTTTAGTCTTTTGTACTCTTCAAGGTGCTGCCACACTCGGACATTAAGCACTGACGTTATCGAACGATACAATAAAACATCACTTGCAAAACCCTCACGTTTCTAACTTTATTCTACTTAAAAAAACTTTATAATATTACTAGAAATCTATCAAAAACACTAGCCGAAACGAATTGTAACAAACTAACATTATTTTCATTTGAAATATCAATTCGTGAAAAATATAACGAATTTCATAACTTACTGAAATGTACCTTTTCTCTGTGAACACAGCTTACGTAAGTGTGCGAAATTTCACTCGAATTTTCGGATTAATTATATTTTGTTACGAAACTAATATGATTATGAACGTTAGTAACCGGAACTGAAACACTCATAAGGCCAACATACTCGTATTACCTGCGGGAACATAAACCACGTACCGAGAAATGCATAGTAATTACACGTGACGATAGAAAATTCTCAGTTTGTCGCATTGCTAGAGAGATGGAAATAATGGTGCGTGTTACAGGTCATTTATAACGTCTTAATATATATAAATGTAGCACCTTTTACACACTACGGTGGCGACAAACTATTCATGTTGCTCCGGCGACTGAGAGAGGTTCCGTAATATCCGATTGCGAAGTCACTCCCGTGTTTCGTTATCGTGGACACTGTTAACTTTAAGTTATTCCGAATGATCATATTTCCATATTCCAGAGTTTTTGGAGAATCGCATTTATCAAAGTAAAATTTTGACTTCCGCAACAAATTTTAAAATTGAGGCTTAAAACCGAATAATGTTGATTGTTTCTAAATCGTTTTAGCTGCCTTAAATTATCTATGTAGAAATATAGTTTTTTTTTTGTACGACGCGAGGTCAAACACATATCAGTGTGACCCATCCTCGAATTAAATACCAAAGTCCCCCTTTCAGCTTTTTTTAAAACTTTGTTTCCAATTGTTGAAAATATTTTGGTTTACTGTATCAGTGTTCTAAAAACGTTTATCGACGNTTTTTTAAAACTTTGTTTCCAATTGTTGAAAATATTTTGGTTTACTGTATCAGTGTTCTAAAAACGTTTATCGACGTGTGATAATGCAGAGCTTATGTAACGTAATCATTCTGATGATGTTATTATTACATCACGTGCACCATCAACCACAGAAATCCCGAGACCATGTACTGTACACTGGAGGAATTGTAGGCTTCCTGGTNTACATCACGTGCACCATCAACCACAGAAATCCCGAGACCATGTACTGTACACTGGAGGAATTGTAGGCTTCCTGGTCCACTCTTCCTCCCTCACAATTATTATTCAGAAGAATATGTTCAGAAAAACAGTGGAAACTATCAGCACTAATTTAGTGTTGCATTTGATTTGTAGTAATTTAAGAACAAATCTTAATATGGTTATTATTCAGAGGACACCATTGTTATAAGCGAGGATGAACTTCGATTCAACTCATAGGTCAAGTTGACTTTATTACCTACCGGATAAAGATCGCCTCACATTGACTGCAGCGAAGTGTATTATTAACTTCCAGCAACGGCCCCGGTACAGCTGTATCGTATGGCGGCGTTGCTGATAACAGTTACTGTACCCGAGTTAACTTGTATGAAGAGAAACAGACGATGGAACTACTGTAAGGGGGTCGTAGGTGACTATACAACGATCAGATGGTTGGGTGGTGTGTCGAGAACGTCTGGCTGAAAGGTGATGTTCCGCGGGGTGGATCTGTACAGTCAAGGCCGGTTCACGTAGAAGTAAAGTGGCTTACAACGCGACTCTTCTACTTTCACAAGTAAAACACCTACACACTATGAACTGCATGCGACTCTTCTACTTTCACAAGTAATACACCTTCACACTACGAACTGCATGCGACTCTTCTACTTTCACAAGTAATACACCTACACACTACGAACTGCATGCGACTCTTCTACTTTCACAAGTAATACACCTTCACACTACGAACTGCATGCGACTCTTCTACTTTCACAAGTAATACACCTTCACACTACGAACTGCATGCGACTCTTCTACTTTCACAAGTAATACACCTTCACACTACGAACTGCATGCGACTCTTCTACTTTCACAAGTAATACACCTTCACACTACGAACTGCATGCGACTCTTCTACTTTCACAAGTAATACACCTTCACACTACGAACTGCATGCGACTCTTCTACTTTCACAAGTAATACACCTTCACACTACGAACTGCATGCGACTCTTCTACTTTCACAAGTAATACACCTTCACACTACGAACTGCATGCGACTCTTCTACTTTCACAAGTAATACACCTTCACACTACGAACTGCATGCGACTCTTCTACTTTCACAAGTAATACACCTTCACACTACGAACTGCATGCGACTCTTCTACTTTCACAAGTAATACACCTTCACACTACGAACTGCATGCGACTCTTCTACTTTCACAAGTAATACACCTTCACACTACGAACTGCATGCGACTCTTCTACTTTCACAAGTAATACACCTTCACACTACGAACTGCATGCGACTCTTCTACTTTCACAAGTAATACATCTACACTCTACGAAAAGCTTACACAATAGTACTACTTAGGTGAATTTGAATCGTTTGCCAGAATTCAAACCTGTATATTTTAATGTTTCTAATTTTTATTAAGTTAATTTTTAATAAAAACGTAAGTTTATTTCCATTATGTTTGCTGCAGAGAATAAACCNAATTTTTATTAAGTTAATTTTTAATAAAAACGTAAGTTTATTTCCATTATGTTTGCTGCAGAGAATAAACCTTCGTAAAGTTAGGCAATCGTAATTAATATATGATAGTATGTAAACTATATTGGTGGTACCGTAAAAAAATGTTTTTAAATGTTTTTTTTTATTTGTTTATTTCAATTATAAATATAATGATTGTTCATTGCGTTATGATGAACTTGTCCTCATGATAAGTTGATCTTCTAGTCATTGGTGCGCGATGTGTAAGTGCGGGTAGGCCAGGGTGGTGTCCCCACGACAGAGGTGCGTCTCCCAGGTCGCATGCAGCTTCGTCACGTCGCCTGCCTTCCCGCCGTGTTCCCTTGGCTTCACTCATGTAGCTGGGCAGTTGTGTAAACTCCCTTATTAAATACATTTCTGTGTCCAGCGGACCAACGACCTCTCATTGCACAAGCAAAACCGGCTAAAGTCAGGCAATTTTACATTTGTGGGATTATCAGGGAAATATATACAAGACCATGAATAAAATTAGTATAAACTTTTTTATGAGAAAGTAAATATTGAATGCTAGCATTTCTGCAAAATGCCATCTTAAGAGTTGTACTGTTATTTTAGTTCATTCCACCTCTGTGGGAAGATTTAGGGAATCCCAGGGGCAATGTTGTTGCTCTATGTGTAATCATAATTATTAGTATTGGTACGAATAGTTTGCAATTAATGTAGGTATTAACAAAAAAAATTAATAAATCAAATTTTTTAATTAGTTGTCACTGAACTGATATATTGTATAATGTCTCTTCATATTNATTAATAAATCAAATTTTTTAATTAGTTGTCACTGAACTGATATATTGTATAATGTCTCTTCATATTGTGGCTTTTTTTTACCCTGAAAATGCAAGTATTACAACTCTGTCACCTTTTTCCATGTGCCATCCTTATATATATGTTTAGTATTTTATAAATATTTCCTGCCACATAGATAAAGCATTCATAAAAGAAGAGAATGTTAGTTATAATTTTAAAAAAACTTTCAAACGTTTTACGAAACGTTAACGTGTGTGTTGGTCAGGGCAAAATAACGCGATACGTGTAAATTCAGGGAATTAGTAATAAGGATACTGCTAGCCNAACGTGTGTGTTGGTCAGGGCAAAATAACGCGATACGTGTAAATTCAGGGAATTAGTAATAAGGATACTGCTAGCCACCGTGTGCACAAACTTTCACTCACTTTACGTACTTCAATATTTTAAGACACACGTCTATTGCAATTAAGGGCACCGTTTTGCATCTTTTAGCTTTCCAATTTAACTAGCGGCACGTTTTAGCGAGCAGTTTGCTCAACGTGACGTCAGCACGTTGTGCTTCAAACCACGTGCAGTTGTAGAGTGGTGCGCCTCTGGGCGGGAAACGGAACAACTTGTGTGCACATTTCCCACATCGCAGAGCTACGTAACGGAATACGACCTAACTGTTGTGTAGCGGGCGGTGTGTCTCCGGTAAGTAAGGGACAGTGGAGGTAGATTACAACGCACAATCAGGATAAACCTGTCGTTTGTCTCTTTTTGACTTCTACTAAACTTAAGTTAAAAATTTTCATCCATAACAAACTAGACGTTAGTACATGCTCGTTGCCATTATACAAATGCGAGTATTACAATTTCACAGACTCTTAATTTTCTAATTTTACTTGTACTATGTTTTTTAAAAGTGTGCGCCAGTTGCACAAAAAAAATTCAGTAACGTTTCTCAAAGTCATGTGAGACTTTCCTTACACTATTTTAATTTTATTATTTCCAGTGTTTTGAAGGAGGATAATCTAAAGGGTTGTTGAACAACTCACTNTCCTTACACTATTTTAATTTTATTATTTCCAGTGTTTTGAAGGAGGATAATCTAAAGGGTTGTTGAACAACTCACTTCCATTTATAAACCTGCGCTGGGACTCGGCCGCATAGGCTTGGCAAATCGTACTGCACACATCCTTTGCATGCCATGCTATCATTATCCGTGGTTTTCAACGCTCGACCGAGGTTTGACTGCATGACGCTGGTCGAACTGCTCTCCACAATGTGGGTAAGTATAGACATAAATTATTTCCACATGAAATAATTCGAAATCAATGTAATGTGAATTTTTTTGTGACCATCAAATATAACATTTACTAGTAGACGTCACAAAAATGCAGTTACGAAATCGAACGGTATGCAGTTTTGTTAATGCATTATGTGTAATTGCGGGTCGACCATTTTTGTATCGCAGGCTCGGAAATAACGCCCAACGTTGTAGACGAGAAATGCAGTTGAGAGAGGTTATGTGGGCANATTTTTGTATCGCAGGCTCGGAAATAACGCCCAACGTTGTAGACGAGAAATGCAGTTGAGAGAGGTTATGTGGGCACTGAGGTATCGCTTACATAAGCAGTAAGGCTGGACATAAAGCCGATAATTCTGAACAGGTGTCATGTGTAATTGCAATTGTACGCGGAAATACCTCCTGATNAAGGCTGGACATAAAGCCGATAATTCTGAACAGGTGTCATGTGTAATTGCAATTGTACGCGGAAATACCTCCTGATTAATGCAGCCTACACCTCGATTAAAACACTGCGACTACCCGTGCAAAATGAGCATCGCCGCCGACAGCAACACTGTCTAAACATAGCCGCCAACAACGACACAGACTCTGAGAATGGCCGTCGACAGCAACACTAAGTAAAGCCACCTACAGCAACACTGTGTCTGAGCATAGCCACCGACAGTGACACAATGTCTGAGCATAGCCACCGACAGTGACACAATGTCTGAGCATAGCCACCGACAGTGACACAGTGTCAGCATAGTCGCCGACAGTGAAACAGTGCCTGAACATAGTCGCTAACAGTGGCACACACAATGTCTGAGCATCGTTGCCGACAGTGACACTGTGTCTGAGCATAGTCGCCGACAGACACAGTGTCTGAGCATAGCCTACTACATTAACACTGTGACTAAGCATAGCCACCTACAGTAACACTGTGACTAAGCATAGCCACCTATAGTAACACAGTGTCTGAGCATAGCCACAGACAGTGACATAGTGCCTGAGCATAGCCGCCTACAGCAACACTGTGCCTGAGCATAGCTGCCTACAGCAACACTGTGGCTAAGCATAGCCGCCTACAGCAACACTGTGACTAAGCATAGCTGCCTACAGCAACACTGTGAATAAGCATAGCCACAGTAACACTGTGACTAAGCCATTGGTCATTTTGCATAGTTTAATCCTGAATGTTGACGACTAAGGAATTATAAAATTTAGCTTACTATCTCCAGATTTGGTTTTTATTGCTAGAACCGCTATGTCTTAATTGGTTTTTGTTTATTTTTTCTGTAACCATACATCATTTCTGAAGACATCTTACGTGAAATGAAGCAAGAAAATTATGCTTATGTATTTTCTATTGGGGTTTCCAAACTAATAGAAGCCACATCATACATTTATTAATTTTATAATTATTCAAATTGACCTATTATAGCATCCGACGCTTTGGGTATTTAAGTGTAAAATGTAGACCAGAATTTCTGGTTTTAATAATTTTTNGACTAAGCATAGCCGCCTACAGCAACACTGTGACTAAGCATAGCCGCCTACATTAACACTGTGACTAAGCATAGCCACCTACAGTAACACTGTGACTAAGCATAGCCACCTACATTAACACTGTGACTAAGCATAGCCGCCTACAGTAACACTGTGACTAAGCATAGCCACAGACAGTTACATAGTGCCTGAGCATAGCTGCCTACAGCAACACTGTGACTAAGCATAGCCGCCTACAGCAACACTGTGACTAAGCATAGCCGCCTACATTAACACTGTGACTAAGCATAGCCGCCTACAGCAACACTGACTAAGCATAGCTGCCTACAGCAACACTGTGACTAAGCATAGCCATCGACAGTAACACATTGTCTGAGCATAGCCACAGACAGTGACATAGTGCCTGAGCATAGCCGCCTACAGCAACACTGTGACTAAGCATAGCCGCCTACAGCAACACTGTGACTAAGCATAGCCGCCTACATTAACACTGTGACTAAGCATAGCCGCCTACAGCAACACTGTGACTAAGCATAGCTGCCTACAGCAACACTGTGACTAAGCATAGCCACCTACAGTAACACTGTGACTAAGCATAGCCATCGACAGTAACACAGTGTCTGAGCATAGCCACAGACAGTGACATAGTGCCTGAGCATAGCCGCCTACAGCAACACTGTGGCTAAGCATAGCCGCCTACAGCAACACTGTGACTAAGCATAGCTGCCTACAGCAACACTGTGACTAAGCATAGCCACAGTAACACTGTGACTAAGCCATTGGTCATTTTGCATAGTTTAATCCTGAATGTTGACGACTAAGGAATTATAAAATTTAGCTTACTATCTCCAGATTTGGTTTTTATTGCTAAAACCGCTATGTCTTAATTGGTTTTTGTTTATTTTTTCTGTAACCATACAACATTTTTGAAGTCATCTTACGTGGAATGAAGCAAGAAAATTATGCTTATGTATTTTCTATTGGGGTTTCCAAACTAATAGAAGCCACATCATACATTGATTAATTTTATAATTATTCAAATTGACCTATTATAGCATCCGACGCTTTGGGTCTTTAAGTGTAAAATGTAGACCAGAATTTCTGGTTTTAATAATTTTTCCTTGATAGCTTTGGTGATGTTTTTCTATTTTTTCCCCGCGTCAAAATAACGACCTTACTGTCGCCTTCGCATTAAAAACACGGCATTCATATCTACGAACAAGATATAATGGAATATTAGGCATCTACAAAAACTAACGGCACATGTGTGCGCTTACTATACTGATTCATTTGCTCTTTCTCTGCAGACTTGAACTGTTCTCTGTGGATTTTAATATCAAACCATCTTTCACCTTTCAGGTGCATTGTATCCTCGTAAGTGGTCAGAATAATTCCCCTACTCAGTTATGTTTATTTTCAAAATGCTATTATGAGCACAGGCTTTTTTAAGGATTCCATACCTACTTTATTATAATAAATATATATCTTTAATTTTGTAGTACGATATTAATTATATATTAAATTCTTTTAGTCGTAGTGTTTGTTATATACAATAAGCAAGAATATCTAGTTGGAGACCCCAGAAATTGTACTGTCACCGACGAGTTGAACCGCTTTGTAGGTGAGATTAGNACAGGCTTTTTTAAGGATTCCATACCTACTTTATTATAATAAATATATATCTTTAATTTTGTAGTACGATATTAATCATATATTAAATTCTTTTAGTCGTAGTGTTTGTTATATACAATACGCAAGAATATCTAGTTGGAGACCCCAGAAATTGTACTGTCACCGACGAGTTGAACCGCTTTGTAGGTGAGATTAGNCGCAAGAATATCTAGTTGGAGACCCCAGAAATTGTACTGTCACCGACGAGTTGAACCGCTTTGTAGGTGAGATTAGGCCAATAACTCCTTCAGAAGTGGCATTCAGATACATGCTTCTGTAACTTATGTGTCAAATTTTAATTCAGAATATCTACGATCAAGTATTGAATGGCATAGCGAAAACAAAGGTTTTTTGGAAATACTACTTGCCCGAGCTATTTCTCGAGGACGCCGCCTGAGGGCGTAACAATATTTGTAACATATTCCCCAAAATCACGCGTGGCNGCCCGAGCTATTTCTCGAGGACGCCGCCTGAGGGCGTAACAATATTTGTAACATATTCCCCAAAATCACGCGTGGCCTGCAGCTATGGGCGTTTTTGAAGAGAACGCGAGCCTGAGGCTATGTCATGGTGGCGTGGCGGGCGTCTCTCTTGGGACACGCCTGGGGTTACGTCTATCCACTCTGCCACCGCGGCACCCCTCCCCTGTGACTGCAAGAGCCTGAAGTTTTAGAATATCATATATCCACTGCTACACTGCGACCCCCGTCGAAATGTCACAAAAACTCGCAAAGTCCCGTAGCCTCAGGCTATGCCATGGCGACGCAGTGGGCGTTGCTTTAAGGAGCCATCAGCCCGAGACTATGTCATGGTGTCGCGGCGGGCGTGTGTGTTGGGAGCCGCCTGAATCTGCGTCTATCCACTCTGCCACCGTGGCACCCCTCCACTGTGACTGCAAGAGCGTAAAGTTTAACATACGCTCTATCCGCTACGTCACTGCGGCCCCATTCGAAATGGTATAAAAACTCGCAAAGTCCCGTAGCCCCAGGCTATGTCATGGCGGACGTCTCTGCTGGGACACGTCAGCCTGAGGCTATGTCATGGTGGCGTGGCGGGCGTCTCTCTTGGGACGCGCCTGAGGCTATTTCATAAAGTCTGGGCGTTGCCTTAGAGATACACAGCCTGAGGCTATGTTGCGCAACACCCGGGAATTTTCTAGAACATGTTTAAACGTTTTTAAAAAAAATTGAAAATTTTTAAAAGTTTTCCAAAAATTCTATAAATTTTTTAAAACAAAATGGCCACCGTTGCGATGGAATGCGAGAGCAGGTGGCTTTCGTACTGGCTGCCAAGATGTCCGCCTTCAAAGATAAATGCAAACACATGATGTTTACCATTTGCTTGGTAAGCTTCGGTGACCCTGTCATGACGCTGTCTTTAAACCGGCTATTATCAACTACTCATAACACTTTTAATGATAAATATCAACAGTATTAAAAATATATGGGATCAGTTTCACATTAAACCGTATTAAATTTGATTAAAATTTTTGTGAGCGGCGCTTTTTTATGTGCGCTCGCAATTTTTGACGTGGGAATAAATATTTAGGCGAAACAGCTGCTTATTACGCGAGCTTGAACGGCACACGCCAGCCCCAGAAGCCAATAAGGAATAATCGATAGAACTCGGAATCCAGTCAGGCACTTGGCCCATCCCCGAGCCTCGTACAGCCAATCAGGGAATGGGCACGCCGACATCAAAGTAACGGCCACGCCACTTGTGAATGGGCTCTTCACGGTAAAATGAGCACTTTTTACAGCCCTGCTTAAGATCTATTTGTATGCATCTTGAGTAGTCTTCCACCGCATGTAAAATTAACATTGCTACGGGCCTTGTTACTTTATTCATGCGTTAGTAAAGTAAAGCTGTGATATTTCACAATTGTGCTCATTTTTGCTCTTATATGCATACAAATACAATGTAAAGAAATGATTTCGGTATACACTAATGTTTATCAAACTTTTTAAATTCCAACGTTAATACGTGGAACTACTTTACTTCCGTCGCTACCAACTTCACTGGGTGTATACCTGTCAGTGTGCCCGTTAAAATGTTCGCAAGTACTATGTGGCTGTGCTATGTGCTGTGTGGCTGTGCTATGTACTGTGTGGCTGTGCTATGTACTGTGTGGCTGTCCTATGTGCTGTGTGGCTGTGCTATGTACTGTGTGGCTGTGCTAATTTGCACTACACCTTCAGTTAATTCGCTGCTTGTAAAATGTGTGGAAGGTTGAAGGCGAGTTAAAACTGATTTACCTTAAAACTTTACGTAACTGATTTGTGTGCTCTTTTACATCCACGCGACAAAGTAAATGTTTTATCTTTNTACCTTAAAACTTTACGTAACTGATTTGTGTGCTCTTTTACATCCACGCGACAAAGTAAATGTTTTATCTTTAAAATATTTAAGTTGTTGCCTGACTGTTTATCATACAATACACTTAAAGTCTGCTTTATTAGCGTCAATAAATTTTGTCAGTACGAAATATGTTAATAAAATGCGTAGGTGGTTACTAAATGTTTATTGTAATGTATATGCGATGTTGACTGACATTTGAGTCATATTACCGTTATTCCTGTGGTCACTTGTGATGGTTTTTAGCCGACACATACCTCCTCAGCTGGAGTATTCCTCCCCAACCTCCCCCCTTCTTTTTACAACGCGTTGTGTATGGCTCTAAAAAGGTAGTTTGATCACATTTCAGGTTAACACGCAAATAAAAGCGAGGTATTTCTCATTACAAAATATAATTTTCCCAAAACGGGTTCACATACAAAGTAAAAATTTTTTTTAAGCACGAAAAGAATTACAAAATGTTGCCCTAATTTGTTACAAACTTATCTATTAAAATCATTTTAAGCATATACTCGTAAAACAACACGAGCCGATTTCAAATGCCGTTATTCTTCTTTCAATCCTACAAGGAAAACAGGCCGCCATAAGTTAAATCAGAATNACGAGCCGATTTCAAATGCCGTTATTCTTCTTTCAATCCTACAAGGAAAACAGGCCGCCATAAGTTAAATCAGAATGTTGGCAGTAGTGCAGTCGCGTATACGACTTGGTCGAGACCACGCGTGATAGGGTCGTCATATCTGCCGCGCTACTCTTTTAGACGATCAATTTCCTACCTGTAGTTCCAAGTATGGTAATTAAAGCAACTAACTGCAGGTGACTTGTGTTGAGGATGTCCACGGATGCAACACATGTTCACCGCTGATCATATATGTCGTTNTGCAGGTGACTTGTGTTGAGGATGTCCACGGATGCAACACATGTTCACCGCTGATCATATATGTCGTTTGTTACAACCCTATGCATTGTTCGTCACGATGACAGGAACGCCAGTAGAATCTTACTATAAGTTTATATTCTTTAATTAGGCAACGAAGCTGCAATTGGATATGTAGCTACAAAGTAATCAATCATTATTACATACACAGCCAAACAAACTTCCAAGTTTCTCAATAATTTTCCGTACACGGTGTCTTGATATTTCTGCTAGGGAGCACACAGCCTTGATGGAACGAATCACGCGATCTCACGNCGGTGTCTTGATATTTCTGCTAGGGAGCACACAGCCTTGATGGAACGAATCACGCGATCTCACGCATTATGAATCTATATATATAAAACAAAGTCGGGTTAGTTACACCATTTATAACTCGAGAACGGCTGGACCGATTTCAATGATTATAAATTTTTTGGATTTGTCTGCGCCTGGAATAACATATAGGCTATTTAAACATCGTAAAATTTCACGGAAAAAATAATTATAACGTAAATTAATTTTTCATACCTTTTTAATGGATGACATTTTTGACATGACATTAACTGAAGTTCAAGTATTGCCTCTAAAATAAACAAGGAATGCTAACCTGAAAAAACATTGTTATTATAAATCAGTTATACTAACTTCGCATTCGACTTTACAGATTCAAGGCCAGATTCACCATCGAATTGGATCATTGCAATCTCTTGAAGATGCACAGTATAAATTCTTACAAATATACTTTATGGGCAATATGAAGGAACAACTTGATTGGCGTCAAGAGATCAACACAGCAATGAAAATAGCAATTCTTCAAGATTTGCAGCAAATACTTCATGAACATCATGCATTGGTCAGACTGTTCAAGACGGCGTTGGAGCGCATGCCAAATGATGACTACGAAGTCGTGATCACAGCGGATAAACGACCAGCTGGAACACACGAACGCAAATTTAACGCTCCAACAATAGATGAGGTTGCAATCCTTATTGTTTGTGAAAACTTTGAAACACGCGATATCGTGCTTACACGTCGCGATACTGGGCAACTGCGAACAATATATGAAACACGCCGTTCATATGACACGTTGCAATACCCGCTGATGTTTTGGCACGGAGACGATGGATATCACTTTAATATTAAGATGGTAAATCCATTGAATGGTGAGTATCAATATCATAGTTTCATTTCAAAAAGGGCTGGCAAACAATCTTAGGCAATTTATCTTAACCCCTTTTAAATATGCTAAAAGGAGCTTAGGAGATTTAATAATCACATGGTTCAGTCAACCCCTTCAGGGAATACGGACACGAGTTTTTCTTCAAAGATACTAATTTAAATGTTTTTATTACAGGTCAGGAAACTACCAAGAAGGTTAGCTCAATGAATTATTACGCATTTCGTTTGATGATT
>NQII01007290.1:16356-38833 GCA_002778355.1 Clitarchus hookeri | reverse complement strand
TTCGTCATCCCTTCCAATATCTTGCTGCGATTCGTCTCTGAAAATGTTTCGTCGTCGTGGTGAGGGACATCGTACTGATGGCACGCAAGAGCGTGAAGTTTAGTAGCCCGTGGCATGCGTCTCTCTCGGGACACATCTGCCTCCTCCCCTGTGAATGTGGGAGCATGAAGTTGCGCTCTACCCGTTGAAATGGAATGCTAGAGCGTGAAGTCCCGTATCCCGAGCCATGCGTCTCTCACGAGACACGTCTGCCCCCTCCCCTGTGAATGCGAGAGCGCATTGTTTTATCGTGCACTTAGAGCGTGAAGTTGTGCTCTACCCATCGCATCACCGCGGCACCCTTGCTATGAAATACGGGAGCGTGGTGTTCCGTAGCTCCCGTAGCTATGTCCTGGCTGCGTCTCTGTTGGGATTCATCGTCGTCGTTGCATGAATGCTAGAGCGTGAAGTTGTGCTCTACCCATTCCTTCACTGTGGCCCCTTGAATGCTAGAGCATAACCATTGGGTGCGTCGTCTTCGGTAATCACAACCAACATGGCCGCCAGGGAATGTGCGATAAAACATAACTTTTTGGAACTTTTGAAAAGTTAAATCAATATTTTGATATATTAACCCTTGCATAGGTGCGTGATTGCAAAAGCGTGAATTTGCGCTCTGCTTATTGCTTCACTGCGCCCTCCCTTGAATGCTAGAGCATGACGTAACGACTCCGCAGCTATGTCCTGATGTCCTAGCTGCATCTCTGTTGGGATTCGTCGTCATAGGTGTGTGAATGCGAGAGCGTGAAGTTGCACTCTACCCATTGCTTCACTGTGGCCCCCCTTTAATGCTAGAGGATGATGTAACGACTCCGAAGCTATGTCCTGGCTGCGTCTCTGTTTGGATTCGTCGTCGGTGTGTGAATGCGAGAGCGTGAAGTTGTGCTCTACCCATTGCTTCACTGCGGCCCCCCTTGAATGCCTGAGCAGAACCGTTGGGTGCGTCGTCTTCGGGAGTCACACTCAACATGGCTGACCCCTTGGCGTCGGCTCAGGGAGCCTCCATGAACCAACATGGCCGCCAGGGAATGTGCGATAAAACATAACTTTTTGGAACTTTTGAAATGTTAAATTAATATTTTGAAATATTAAATCAATTTTTTGAAATATTGAATCAAACTTTTCAAGACATTAGTTTTGAAAAATAAATTTTGAAAAATTGATTTTTGCAAATTCCTTTGAAATTTTTTTCACTTTTTGGCACTGGCTGCCAAGATGGCCGCCTCCGNAGCCTCCATGAACCAACATGGCCGCCAGGGAATGTGCGATAAAACATAACTTTTTGGAACTTTTGAAATGTTAAATCAATATTTTGAAATATTAAATCAATTTTTTGAAATATTGAATCAAACTTTTCAAGACATTAATTTTGAAAAATAAATTTAGAAAAATTGATTTTTGCAAATTCCTTTGAAATTTTTTTCACTTTTTGGCACTGGCTGCCAAGATGGCCGCCTCCGNTGAAAAATTGATTTTTGCAAATTCCTTTGAAATTTTTTTCACTTTTTGGCACTGGCTGCCAAGATGGCCGCCTCCGAATGACACTGGCTGCCAATATGGCCGCCCCGAAGCGGAATGCAAACGCATGAAGTTTGTCATTTCCTTACCAAGATTCTGGCTCCCGTCTCCCTGCACCGACGCTGCGTCTGAATGCCCATAATAAAACTACTGACAACGATGTTCGAACATTCTGTCTAAGCATTTTTTTTTTAAAATTCCTTATGAAGTTTGTATACCGTAACAGCGAACATTAGATGAGAGGCCTCTCTAGATGTCATTGGTCATGTTNTATGAAGTTTGTATACCGTAACAGCGAACATTAGATGAGAGGCCTCTCTAGATGTCATTGGTCATGTTGGTCGCATTGGAAGCAGTCGTGTCTATTCTGATAAAAGAAATGGTATATTTCGGTGGGAATTTTTATTTCAGGACAGAAATAAAAGTCTAATGTTTTTTACCCATTGATAAATTTGCTAATTGAACCCAAATGTGGTCGTTGAAAAGTGTCCGCAATAATCGCTGTAAGTAGCCCTATGTTTACTACATTTCTTNCCAAATGTGGTCGTTGAAAAGTGTCCGCAATAATCGCTGTAAGTAGCCCTATGTTTACTACATTTCTTATATAAAAGAGATTTTTTAAAGTATAGCGACAACGCTGCATCTTTTCTGAACGGATTTGCTGTATTAAAACTGTATACAGTCGCCGCTGGAAATCCTGAGGAAACAATACAGACGAAGCTTTGTTATGGTATGTTCCATCGCCGTTGCGATGCTTCTTTACGGCTTTCAGGCGTTTAATATTCATAACTAGGGGTTCCCCATTTAATCTGGATTTTTTGCTAGTGAAAACCCGAATAAGAACATTCTTGGATGAAGTAATTACAATTTATGTTTCATCATCTATGGTAGCACGCTTCTGTATTTTTTTAATTCCGTCCAAAACACACACTTTTTAATAATTCGCAGTGAAAACATTGTCCACATATAAAGATGCGGCGTTTTCACAAAAAATTCGAATTAAGATCGTTACTTCTCGCACGAGAAGATAAATAAAATAAATATTATACCGGAGCCACCATTATGAGGGACTTCTGTAGTAAATTACCACGTTTACCTAAACTGACTATACTGACCGGATGTCTGGTGAAAGTAACGACTACTTTCACACGAGTTGATCNCCTAAACTGACTATACTGACCGGATGTCTGGTGAAAGTAACGACTACTTTCACACGAGTTGATCTGGAATATTGTACAATCGTGATTCACGGTAGTAAAAATGGAATTGGTCTCTTCCAGACACTATTGAAAATAAATTGCGCAGTTTATAACTAACTCTTATCTAGAGTCAGGCTTCTACTTTCCGTGGGAAGGAATTACAATTTTGTTATGATTCATCAATTTCAATCTTACACGTGTAACGGATAATTAAACAATGTGTGTTTTATTTTGTACGGATATGGTAATCGAAGACAGGAAATCCTGATTTAGTGGAAACGCGTAAACACAATATATCATGCTGATGGCATCAGAACCATCCATCAACTTCCATCACTAAATAATTTACAACCATTCGGTATTCGTTCTCTTCTAATTAATTTTGTCCTCAGTGAAAAATTATTTCCGCGAGTAATAATTCCGAGCGAAAATGGAAACAAATTACTAGTTTTGTAGGTCTCGTGTGTGAATTTCATCACTTTTATAGTGGATTCTGTATGTTCTGATGGAACAGTGAAAGAAACCTATGCACGTTTTTGCCAAGACTTTAAATTTTGAATTTGAAGTATGNTAATTAAACAATGTGTGTTTTATTTGTACGGATATGGTTATCGAAGGCAGGAAATCCTGATTTAGTGGAAACGCGTTAACACAATATATCATGCTGATGGCATCAGAACCATCCATCAACTTCCATCACTAAATAATTTACAACCATTCGGTNTAACTCTTATCTAGAGTCAGGCTTCTACTTTCCGTGGGAAGTAATTACAATTTTGTTATGATTCATCAATTTCAATAGTACACGTGTAACGGATAATTAAACAATGTGTGTTTTATTTTTTACGGATATGGTGATCGAAGACAGGAAATCCTGATTTAGTGGAAACGCGTAAACACAATATATCATGCTGATGGCATCAGAACCATCCATCAACTTCCATCACTAAATAATTTACAACAATTCGGTATTCGTTCTCTTCTAATTAATTTTGTCCTCAGTGAAAAATTATTTCCGCGAGTAATAATTCCGAGCGAAAATGGAAACAAATTACTAGTTTTGTAGGTCTCGTGTGTGAATTTCATCACTTTTATAGTGGATTCTGTATGTTCTGATGGAACAGTGAAAGAAACCTATGTACGTTTTTGCCAAGACTTTAAATTTTGAATTTGAATTACGTTTTGAAATATTTTTATTTCGAATACTATTTGTACATGACGATATTTTTAGCTTGTCAGTTGATATGATTCTTTCAGTAATTTTACGCATAGAAAAATGTTTCAAAAATAATTTTCAGAGAGTATCAAAGTTGTCAGTGCATGTACCTTGCAAATGAAAACACAGTTGATATCGGCAGATCGTGTGTTTTAGTTATACGTCTATATTTATATATAGATGAACGTATGTATTATGATGACGCAGAGAAAGCTGAAATACGACGCGTGACGTATCTGCGTACCGTTAGAGGANCATGTACCTTGCAAATGAAAACACAGTTGATATCGGCAGATCGTGTGTTTTAGTTATACGTCTATATTAATATATATATGTACGTATGTATTATGATGATGCAGAGAAAGCTGAAATACGACGCGTGACGTATCTGCATACCGTTAGAGGAACTCGAACACTTACCTTAGCTCGAATTCAGTTTTGTGCCTCGAAAAACTACCTGTCCGGTTTNTACCGTTAGAGGAACTCGAACACTTACCTTAGCTCGAATTCAGTTTTGTGCCTCGAAAAACTACCTGTCCGGTTTGGTCTAAGCGATCGCGAGTTTTCAAAAACTTCCCAGAGAAAAAGTACTTTTTTTTTTTTTAGTCATAGATTTTCTATATCTGCCGAATTAACTTCTAACTAGACGTTGATGCGTTGAAATTAGTAATATTTCGAACAAATGCCATTGTATATATGTGTAGTATGTTGCAGGAACGCACAGGAAATTATAATAAAATGAACCTTGTTTATATATCCTGTGACATCAGATAAGCTTTGCTTGTTTTCATTTTTTTTTTTTGCTGTTTTAATTGGTTTTTTCCAAGTCCGTGAGTTGTGACTCATAAAGACCCATTCAAAGAACACATGGCATTGATATTCAACCAACCTCATGTGTTCGCTGCCAACTTGACTGTCGGTGTTTCCGTAACGTTTTCTGCAGATACACGCTGTTCACGGTAAATTGACGACTTTGATACCAACTTTACAAATGTCACTGCCCCCCCCCCTTCATTCACTCCAACGACGTATGCTCTGTCAAGTTGGTAACGTAGGAGGGTATGTGTGCTCAGGCCTATGGTAATGTTACATCTGGCGGAAGAATGCACAGTGCTCTGTTTACCTTGACGAACCCATACGGAAAGGGAAGTGTCCATAGGTAGGCGAAAAGTGCTCTAACCACAGACTATAGGTGAGGTAGAGTAGAAAGGTGTTCGTCATCTGCGCGTACCCCTTTGATTCGTCCATCGGCAAAGTGAAAAACATCTTTGTTTAAATTACAACTTTCAACAGACCTGCCCTTTTACATGATTGAAACACTTTGACCAACTTGAACATAATCTAACTTCATTAAAACTTGTTTAGAGGCACTGTACAAACGTCTTAAATCACTTACTTACATAAACAATGTTCTTACCTCAATTCCTATCCACGTTGGTTTTGTTATAGTGGTATTGGTAGGAAAGCAGTCCGAAGGGCAGAACTAGGACCGATACTCCTCTAGATGAATAACACGCGCTTTCCGTACTGTTTTACCTGTGTCGAAACTGGANACCGATACTCCTCTAGATGAATAACACGCGCTTTCCGTACTGTTTTACCTGTGTCGAAACTGGATAATAATACACATAACTACTATTGAGTATTCTGTAAATGTGTTATGAACCAATGAGGGAGGGTATGAGTTTGCCATAGAGAGTGGTTACTGCGCAACTCGCACGCGCACTCTACGACTCGGCGCACTGTCGCAACAGCTGTAGGGGCGAAGTTACTCGGTGGCAGGACGCGAACAATTGTTCAGTTGCATGGCGAGGCCACCCAAGGAGAGAGAAGTGCCACGGCGTCGCCTTTATTGATGGAGCCGCGGGCCGGCCTGTGCAAATACACGCCATCTGTCAGACTGGCCGAGCCCTCACTTATGCTGGGCTCAAAAAACATCCGACGCACCCGTCAGTCAGTCATCCGTCAGTTGAAAGCGAACAATCCGTCGTCCTTCGATCCGGCAAANCACCCGTCAGTCAGTCATCCGTCAGTTGAAAGCGAACAATCCGTCGTCCTTCGATCCGGCAAAATTTCAGCGTGACGACTTAACATAGTGATCTTTCTTTCGTAGATGGTATATTTTGGTTGGCAATATATTTTAAAAGGGAAAACATTTTGGGGAAATAATTTTTTTACGTTATAAAAATTTTACCTGAATTATTGTTTACGTTTTCAATTCCTGAATTTACTGCCAAGTTAAATAAACACTTATCCACCGCCTTCCATTTTATTTCAAAATTTCCGTCCGTTCGTCGAGAGTTAAAGTTTGAGATATATTTGACCGATTGACGGATAAAAGAAAAGTTGCCCTGCGATTGGTAGAAGATGATGTGACCGCCTGACTGACGGATGGTTGTGAGTCCACTTTAAGGCGCCCGCCTGCCTGGGCCCGGATAGCACTGTTGCTTGAATTTCGTGCCGTTCTTGCACTAAGGTGGGTGGCAGGTTTCAGAACTACAGCGCTTTGGTTCCCTGTCAATCTTGCTCGCCACCACCCCTCTCTCGGTGCTGCGTGGCGACTCTCTCCAAAAATTGTGACCAAGACCGTTATTTTNACCACCCCTCTCTCGGTGCTGCGTGGCGACTCTCTCCAAAAATTGTGACCAAGACCGTTATTTTATAATTTTGGTATAATAATACATTTTAGTTAATTTTTTTGTTATATTCACGAAATAATTTTAACCAATTTCATTTTAATTTTTTCAGCTAAATATTTTGTAAGAAATAATACCTGAACGCTACATGAAGATAATATTTTACAACATTTTAATATTATTTTCTTTACACGTGGCTTTTAGTCAGTAAGCCTATGTCTTATTGTACTGTAGGCTGCTTACACTGGTGGTGAAGCCTGGATTTAGTTCAAGGAATGTTTTATAAAACCTCTAGTTATAATAAATTCCGTGACATAGTTGGGATATAATACTATTGTAGTGCTTCTGTTACCACTGAAGTATCTTTAAATACCTCTGCGGTCTGTGGCGGGGGCGTAAGTGTAATGTTATTTAAAAAAAAGGGTTTTCAAGAAGAGGGGGTAAACGATTGAATCCTCAGAGCATGTGACAAGCAGTTATAAGCAAAATTGTGTATGCGTGCCTGTACGTAAAACAACACAAATATAAGACTTGAATAAATAATTTATATACGTAGTAATGATGTTATGAAATCAAGTTACAATGATTGATGAAATCAATACAAGTGATTTCATTATCTATAAATCAGGTTTTGGAAATACACTTGCAAATGAATATTTATTTGCTTTGTAGTCAAAACAAGTTAATGTTTTTATTTTTTTCCTGAAAGTGCAAGGATACAGCACCANGAATATTTATTTGCTTTGTAGTCAAAACAAGTTAATGTTTTTATTTTTTTCCTGAAAGTGCAAGGATACAGCACCATTCATAAAACTAGTTTTTGTGGAAATCAAATCCATAATACTCTATGAAATAAAACAAACTTATTAAAATACATTAATATATCTTGAAACATATTCCTCATATACACAGAAAATTGTCTAATGTTTGTGTAGCAAGAAAACTGGCAACTGGCATATATCAATATTCCACGCATATTAGCATTTCTCATGTAATAATGGCCATAATTGTTTGGAATTCATGGAAAGCTTAAATATGCTGCCACACTTAAACTNTCTCATGTAATAATGGCCATAATTGTTTGGAATTCATGGAAAGCTTAAATATGCTGCCACACTTAAACTGTAGGCGAGAAACCGTTCAACATAAAATTATAGCATTTACATGCACAAGTGTAGAAAAAAACTATGAAATAGCGTTTTTCTGTGGACCACATGAAGCTGTTATTTGAATAAGCAAAAGCTGACAAAAGGGAGCATGAAATAAGTAACAGTAATTTATAAAAATAAATAAGAAGGTTTGTTTAATATTACACCAAAACAGTTGGGTTAACCAATTTCGTTATTATGAAAAGCCTGCCACATATTCCTCCGATAACAATTAAAAACATACCAGTCTTATTTATAATGGTTAGCCAAATATTTAAAACAGAAATTTTCTCTTTAAATTTATATATAGAATTACATGTACGTTATCACATATGCACGCCATGTACTGAAANAAAACAGAAATTTTCTCTTTAAATTTATATATAGAATTACATGTACGTTATCACATATGCACGCCATGTACTGAAACATTACAACAGAAAAATCTCTGTCGCCTTAAATTTTATCATTTGAACACATTTTTTTTTACNCGCCATGTACTGAAACATTACAACAGAAAAATCTCTGTCGCCTTAAATTTTATCATTTGAACACATTTTTTTTTACTGACGCTACACACACACCCCCCCCACCAAAATTTGATTTCTGTATTACTGATATTAAGTACCTTTTAATTATACATGTATGAAAAAACAGGATATCTTTTAATTCACCTTCTCAAATCTTCTAAGAATATTTTTGCACCATTTCACTCGCCAGGAATAATTCATTTACGACACAAATTTCGTAATGTATTACACATTGGGGAAGTTGACAAAATAGTCTTGATTTCTGCTCAATCCAGTTTATTTGTCTTCTAGTGAATTCGTGTTGAGATGTGGGAATGTTCTCTGATTTACATGTTGCGTGGTATTCTCGGATCGATAACTTCTGGTAGCTTATCCATCATATTTTCTTCCCTTTTAGACAGTGAGGAGAGCTAGAGAACATGGTCGTAAGGAACACAAGGAAGAGGTTAAGCGTTTTAATCGTCCACAATGCCACAAATGAGAATTGGCTTGTGATGTTGTTGCGTTTTGAAGTTTCCTTCTCTGTTCATCACTTAACTCCAAATTTTTTAAGAACTGTACTTTTCTTTTTTCATACACAGATACATGTAAATCTGGAGTACCAACACGCCTAACAAGGTGTTTCCCATAGTGGTTATCAGCCCCAGTGAACCCAAGCCACCTTCTTGTACTGTTGGAAACACTTTGTTTCGCTTTTCTGAAAATTATTTTTTCTTCAGACTTTTGCTTCTTTCTTTCGTAAGCTCTGATAAGTGTTCCGGGACTACGCCCTGTCATTTCAGTACTTAGACACCGCTCGTGGAAAGGAGGACATAACACGACATGCTGAGACAGTTCACTTCGCATTTTGTATCCACCGCGTAAGGCAAAATGTACCCTTTTTCCACCAACAACTCTACAAAGTGTAGAATTAAAGTTTTCAACGAGGTTTATTGTGACATTTTCTAANCCTTTTTCCACCAACAACTCTACAAAGTGTAGAATTAAAGTTTACAACGAGGTTTATTGTGACATTTTCTAACAGGATTTCTGCATGGTGAGCGACAGTATTTTTAGCAGCTATAATTTCTTGCCACATACCAAAGCTCTCCAAAAGTGGAACTAAATTTTCTTCGTCTTCCATTCGTGTACAAAAGCAGTGAAGGTCTCCACACCTGGAATGATCCCCAAAAACATGATTGGGTCGGTTATCATCGTCTTTGTGAAGCATCTCGATGCGTTGTTGAAGTGGTAGAGAATGTTCCGACTTCCTGTGATTGATGTTCCCAGAGATTGCGGCTCGAAGTCGCGGGATTCTGTTTCTTATTTTTGATCTCAATGCAGTAGGCACTAAACAGCCAACATAGGTTTTCACTTTCGATGCTATTTCGTTCAGACGCCGAAGATAGTTGCTTAGTATGTAGTTAGTACACTCTATTTTCTTGATGTAGTACTTGGTACCATATGGTTTTGCTTTAGTGAGTTGTCGCATTACACAACTGTCGCCATCACCTGGGAAAATAACATCATAACAAAACATCACTTTCAAATTTACATCAACCACATTTCATGCTTTTCCACATAACAAGTCAAAACTTTTAAGATGCAAATATATGGCCGTGTATGTGTTTGAGTTTGTACATGTATGTATGCATGTTTACATGCATGTATGAATACATATATGTATGGCTGTATGCATATATGTATGTATACATGTATGTGTGGGCCCGCACGGGTGTGTGACTAAATTATGTGTTAGGCAGTAAAAGAAACATGACTTTTTCGGTAATATCATGCAATATTGTCTTGTATATTAGTCTACATTTTATAAATCGGTATGTGTATTTCAACGTATTTCTTAAATTAATTTGTGTCGTCCAATTATATGCAGTTTTGGTTTACCCATGTATCTTTGCGTAATTCAAATTTACTAAACAAAGTCACACAACAACTGCTATTGGCATAGTGGCTTTGGTACAACGATCTCATATAGTTTCCCGGCAGGGATATAACAATTTTCGCATATGGAGATCATACCGAAAGATGCCGTCTGATCACGGGATTTTCTCGGGAATATTCTATTCCCTTTTCCCTAAATTCCCGGGTTGCTCCTAAATAAGGTCTCAGACCATAATGCAGCATCCTTGACTGGAAAATGTTACAGCACTTAATTTTGAAGGTAGTATATTACATTGAGATCTTGGAGTGAATTAAGAATAGTACTAGTACAAATTAAGAAAGTTTTTTATTTGTAAAAAATAAAATCATGTCATTGTAAATTACAAGGTAACATAGTGACAGTGAAATAAAGTTTCCCTCAAAACGTGCTTATTTACTTTTTCAGAGGAAAATAAAGTATCTAAAATATCAAGATGACAGGACGGTATCTAAAAACAGCTTTAGAATAGCCCGTGGCAGAAGCATGAAAGCTACAACGTAAACATAAATGTTGACCTTAATATCCAGCAATAATAACTACGTGTTATGGAAACTATTTTTTAAGAATAGAAAATATGAAAGTCGTTAAACGAGGTAAAAAACTTTAGACAATTTAACTGTAAGGTAAGTACGGCCAAACACTTAGATAACAAGTTTATAAACACGTAACTCTGGAAATATTCATTATCTTACCTATCAGACATCAGTACCGTAAATGGCACATAGATAAATTTTCTGGAAGCCTTCAACAATGATGTCAGCTTCCATTGAACTCGATGACTTGCTCCAATTACGTAAACAGGTGTGATTAGTAGCTGGTTGCTTCTTGTTGTGTGCTCTTGCACAAATGTAGCAATACTTGTTCCTGACACTTATATATAGCACCTTGCCAGTTCTTTTGCCCAAAATGCAAGCCTGAAACAAGTTTAACATAATCACTTTACGTTGATTACTATTGGGAGAAATAATTACAAGTTAGTACCAAGTGGAGTACTTACCACGCCTGACAATGCATTGTAATTATTCTTGTAGGACCTCTTACACCAAGCTCCATTAGTAACAACTGTAATGAAATGTATTCTATCTTCGTCAATATCACCTGCTTCAATTGACATCTCTCTCTCTTCCTTTGCATCCTCATTCATTTTATGATAGGCAATATAATGAATAACAGTCGATAACAAGCTTTCATGTCGGGTATAGGTATCTTTCGACATGTATGGCATATCAAGAGTAGCTGTTATTTTACTTAGAGATGAATAACCTTGACCAGTCGTACTACTTACAGCAGCTGCATTAATGCCCATGCAACTGTCTTTACGTTTCAGATCTTCGGAATGAAATTTTTTTTAATGCCACACATGTTGCATTCAAAATGGAAAATGTTGACAAGGCCTCTGTTTTCTTCTTTAACAAACTCCATATTGGAGAAGGAGCACACAAGTAATCCACCATGATTGTTCATTCGTTTAATTTCGTTGAACATATGTCCAACATCAAATATTCTTCTTCCTGAGAGCTCGGGCTTGGGAAACAATTTTCTTATTTGATCATTTGAACTGGTGTCAATTGCCAACATCTCTGGTGAAGATACAATCGTGTCTANGGAAACAATTTTCTTATTTGATCATTTGAACTGGTGTCAATTGCCAACATCTCTGGTGAAGATACAATCGTGTCTAAGACGCTTCCCCTGGTGTTTCCCCAAGAAGTAGAAATTGGGTTGCATTTTCAGTTATTGAATTTGCACGTTTTCCATTTCTGTAGTGCTTTGGTTCATAGACAACTCATTATTCAGAGGACTAAGAGGAAAATAATTGATCCCATCTATGCCATCTAANCATAGACAACTCATTATTCAGAGGACTAAGAGGAAAATAATTGATCCCATCTATGCCATCTAAACAGTCTCACATATAGTATTTACGATATTTGGCAGTTTTTCACCAAGCCAGGAGCATCCAGGAGTATCTACTTGCAGAGCATTTGACATTATTAACTCATTCTCTTCTTTGCTCATGTTTGTCGTAAATAAGGTAGTTGATGTTTTTAGAGAATCCCTGAAAAAAAAGCAATTATGATATAATTTTTCTGTTGGTAAGTGTTTGGGATATGACAACATGTATAGGCCCTGTATACCTATGTTATGTAGAAGGCGTTGTAGCTTCGCAGATATATTTTTTGACTACACAATTCCAGAATTTCATTTCGGTCCCAGTGAAGATTACTGTTTGTATTAAAGGTAGACATGTCACTCTCGTATTAAGAAAAAATTATAAATATTGACAAGTATTTCAATATCAATAGAATGGAGTTATTACATCTAAAGGTTCCCAATCTCACCTTTTCCTATGACTGACGGCGTTATCCTTAATTACGGTTGANATGGAGTTATTACATCTAAAGGTTCCCAATCTCACCTTTTCCTATGACTGACGGCGTTATCCTTAATTACGGTTGATACTGCAGTTTCGTCAGAATGTTGTATTTTTTGCCAGAAAATTCTAATATAATTGAAATTATTGGCATGCTTGAAAAAAATACGATGTTTCAAGATACATTCCGCTGCTTAAGGTGTGAAAAACTTTATCGAAAATGTCATAAGGTGAAAATGCCATAAGGTAAAGTTTAATCGGTCATTTGTTTGATACGATGATGGTAAAGTAGTGAACATAGTACCGAAACCCAACATCAGTCCAACAATAAGTTAAAAATCTGTAGTAAAATAAGGTACACAGGGTTTTAACTCATATTTACCAATTAAGTTCCTATGAATTTTTTTTGTAATAATCACATTTAGGCTTTTACAGTGGCTTGACCAGTAGGGATTTCACAGGGTTGTAACACCATCCATTAGAACCTGGCGGTCATCAATAGGTACAAAGTTTATAGTTTATTTCAGTTTTCAGTAGTTTTTAGTAGCACTATAGCATATGATAATAATTTTAATGCAACGTTATTACTTAACTAAGGTAATTCTCAGTTATTTTCTGTTTTACATTTATATGCAAATTTCAGTTATAATTACTCCCGTCTTTCTTTTGCTAAGCCGGCTTAAACCATATAAATTAAATTGGAGCATGTTTACTAACTTCAAAAAATACTTATTTGACAAATGTACTCGAAGCTTGTTCCTAACAAATGAATTTGTTACTTTTATCGAAACACAATATTTTAAAATAGTTTGTTGAGGGAAACACTTTTTCTTTGTTTCTTATGTTAAGATTTGCACATATTTTGTTCACGCAACCATTTCTACAGAACGTTGTACATGTCATATACTTTGCCACATACACTCTCCACACAGCGCTAGTCACATTTACATTTTGTTAGGAGCGAATAAATACTTGGTCTTCTGGAACAATATTATTTGTTTGACTAAAATGTAATCAAGTGAAGTGTTTTTCATCTAATCGTGCTTTGTATAAATTATGTGTCCTTTCTCCATTTGAGCAGTATGTTTTGTAATCAACACAATGGAAATATCGTGGTACAGAAAATTCAAAAGAAACCGTTCCAACGAAAAACATATGGTAAGCTGTACAACTGAATGTTGTGTATCCACATCACCTCTAGTACACTTAGAAAGAAAAAAATTTGTTCCTTTATAAGTCAGTGTGGCCGAGATAAAATAGTTGTATAAAAAATCAAATTGAAAAATATGAAATTAAACAATATGCATTAGCACTGTCTGTTCGGTATATCATACTGTTAGTCAGTTTAGTTGAGACCGTCACAGTATTGTATTGCACATTAGTAGAAAGGGCCTGAGATATCTATTTTCATATAATTTTTTTTTTTTTGGAAAAATTAAGTGTATGTTACTGCATCGTGTTTCACTTACTTTCCATTCTTTGTACTAAATAATTTTTTTTTAAGATTGAATTTTGATTGTAATAGTTTTCTGCAAACGAGGTCATAAGAAACAAATAATTTCTTGTTCCAAGTCAAACGTTTGGTACCGTACAATATAGTTTTCTTGAAATAACATACCAAATAAATAACTTTGCTGTACCAAACCACACACGCACATGGTTGAAAGTATTTAACTAAATCATTTGGATGTTCAAAAAACAATAGTTTGTTTCTACTCGACATTTTTCTCAGTTTACACACTTTCTGGCCAAGTCGCTTTAGTGCTCCATTAAAGTTATGCAATATCTTGCTAATAGTTAGGATAATGTACACACAATTAATATAAATATTGTATTACAGTCCCTGCATAACACGTACAAATTCTAGATAGTTCACTTACTACTTTGCGGAATTTGTAGCTACTATTCCGGTATCGTTATAGACTGTGTTTATATTTTGTGTTATCGTTTAACACGAGGGTTTACTTTTCATTTTTTGTACCTGAATTGGTGTTAGGAAAATAAATCTGAAATAACAAAACACAGCAGAAAGTGGAATTTCAGTAACAAATTTTGGTAATCAATGTAGATCGTATATTCGTATGTACATAATTCTACCTGAACGTGTTTTTAATTAACCAATTAATAATTACCACTACACAAATGTGTTTCAAAAACGCTGCTATAGAAACAGCTAAGCAGGTTTTTTTGTAAACAATGGAATATCATTAAATGCATAACAGTTAAAATCTTAGATAAAAAAAACCCACAGAAATAACATAGAATGGATATAACTGCAACGAGATAATCTATATGTTAAAAAAATGAATATTTACTTTGAATAATTACATTTAACCATATTTTTAATTGACTGGCACTCCTGTGATATAACATTTATTAAATTCGAGAACATTGTTTATCACTTGAACATAAAAGGTTCATTCTCGTATCATCTTCTTTCATAAACAGTAACCTGAAATCATTTGGTAAATATAGCACTTATCATGCTGTATGTCAAATAAGTTTCATATACTAGTAAACGTAAACCAATTCAGTAAAAACATTTTTAAAAAAATGTAATAAGTATTGTATGTTTACCATATCCTGTAAAACGTTTCATAATAAAACATATCCAATATTGTCTTGTTTACAATAAAAATATCTTGTAAAATTATAGTGCACAAGATTGAACGAACTTGTAGGTTTTTAAAACAGGAACATTTTTTCAAGGAAGACATTATATGGTATTTATCGGTTGGTTTCGTTTTTTTCTTCAACTCAGCAGTGGAGAAAATTTGCTTAAGTTTTACGTATGTTACTAAATGCAACGCTATCCAAATTTTTCAATTGCAATTCTCCGTAAAGTGAGGTTGTCTGTTATTTTTGTTATGCTTGTCTTTCTCTTACTCACAACATTGCTTCCGGAGAACATTTTACATCAACATAGTTTTAAAATGTGAAGTATTGACAAAACGCCATAAAGTGCTCAAAAATATTTTTTTACTGAAAACTTTTCACTGCTATTGCATGAGATATTATTTACATGTTTACGAGTTTTATTTGGCGATTTTATGTTAAGTAGACTACTGCTTCTTAGAAGTAAAAATACTCTCTACATTACCTATAAGATGTATTTAAAAAAAAAATTTATAGCGTTGTCTTCATTTTTTGTTGGAAATCTACTGCAAGGTGTACTTGCGTACAGTTATTGGGACGCTACCTGAACCAAAAAACATAGTGTTGAAATGGAAATAATGTTTTGCTTTTTATGTGAGCATAGAAATAGCTCAATACGACACTTTCAGCCGTTGTATTACATTAGCGTTTGAGAGTTAAACTAGTCGAACGTTTTATTGTAGACGCGATGTTGGGACTTGCGTTCGCGGACCGTTTATGCGCGCAGCGTTTTCTTCCTTTGAGGGCTTTATTCTTTTTGCGACGTGCACTGAGTCGTAACCTTCCCTTGTTTCCTCTTCTTGGGTCGGGTTGAATGTCCATCGCTGGCAGCTGGGGTAACAGCAAGGAGCGCGCAGCCTGACGTCTCACCAAAGCAGTCAGTAAGCAACTAANTCCATCGCTGGCAGCTGGGGTAACAGCAAGGAGCGCGCAGCCTGACGTCTCACCAAAGCAGTCAGTAAGCAACTAAAGGGGAGATGGAGAATCACGCTTTCATTTCTCCTGCTTCCCTCTTGACTATCCTGGCGCGAGGCAACTCGTCTCACGTGTTTCTAAATCGCTAAATCTGCATGTTTACTCTGAACGAATAAAATTGTTTAACATAGTTTATAGGAGTATATTGCAGTAAGTAGAAGCCAAAAAAATATGATTATTACTCGTACAATAGAATAGGCTATCATTCTAAAGATATATACGCAGATGAAGTCACGGGTAGCCGCTAGTTAAACATAAAAATGTGTCCTCTTTTTACTGTGCACGCCAACGTTTCCCAGAAATTAATGTATTATTTTCCAATACTGAATTTCACCGTTTGCAGTGATTATACATTTTAATGTGCAAATGAGGTAACAACACCTTTTCCTTCATTAAATGGGTATGCTATTGGAACCCCAACTTTTTATGGTATGCACTTTGTCGTTTAATAATGCATTACTACAAACTAAGAATTTTATCTTTCATTCCAGCTTTTACTAGCAATAAACCTATTCTTCGACTACACTTTCAAAGATGGTTACATCCTTCTGGAATAGACTTAGACTTTAGGAAAATGTAACTTTTCTNACACTTTCAAAGATGGTTACATCCTTCTGGAATAGACTTAGACTTTAGGAAAATGTAACTTTTCTACATATTTTTTTATGAGGAATCTTCTGCGGAAATTTCCCGGCAGAGCTCAACTTGTATTATTTTATGCGTTGCAACCAAAGAATATGCACTTCACCAAATGTCTGGAATATTGTATTTAAGGCAGTTCGGGTGGTTGGGGGCTATGCATACTTCTCGTGATCAACAGAGAGCGCACTAATGCCTTGAACATGCCCGGGAAAAGTTGAATACAGCAGTTTATAATCGTCCACAACCTACAGAAAAACATCCAGATCTCATAAGAGCTGCGCAGATGGAATACGACCTTTATTCGGAAGATTACATTAACTCACTGATTACAAGCATGCCACGGCGTGTTAGCAACCTACACCACAATGCACATGGAGGATATACACGTTTCTAAGTTGCAGTGAGAAAAAAGAAATATTCCTTAGACAGATACACCATAACCTTAATATTGTTGTTATTCTTATTAATTGATCTGAGAAATAGGGAAAATTTTTTTGTTAAAAACATTATGAATGTCAGGTTTTGTATCGGTGCCGTTAGTAACTTATAATTCCTATGCTTTCTTGTAAGTATATCCCATACTAATTTGTATTATATATGCAGTGGCGTGTGGTAATCTGTTACTAGGGAAGTTGGTGCTTGCTCACGACTGTATATTCTCGTTGCACGCAGCAGAAGCAAATAATCACTGCGCAATTTAGGGAAAGTGTTAGTATTTCGACCATCCACATCGATCAGCAAAGGAACCCTTTACACGCGTCCTGTGGCTTCAAATGCCGGACTACCTTTAAGTGATGGAAGTGTAAACTAGCAAGCAATAGGTTGATTGAATAGCGAAGAGATTTCGGGGCTCTTAAAAACGAGGTCTAGGGATCCGTTAAGGGGTTGGTGAGGTGAGTATGGAGCAGTGACAGAATAAAAGGTAGGGAGAAACGGGAGATCCCCGAGAAAAACCGCTGACCGGCGGCATCGTCCATCACGAATCCCACATGCGAAAACCCAGGAGTGACCCGCCTGGTAATTGAACCCGGTTCGCCTTAGTGGGAGGCGAGCATGCTAACCAGTAAGCCACCCCGGCATCAGTAAGCAATAGGGCAGAGCAGAGAGCTAACGCCATCTTACTTTGTAGAAGTTTACCACACGCCACTGTCTGTATGTATATCCGTGAGTGACCCGCCTGGTAATTGAACCCGGTTCGCCTTAGTGGGAGGCGAGCATGCTAACCAGTAAGCCACCCCGGCATCAGTAAGCAATAGGGCAGAGCAGAGAGCTAACGCCATCTTACCTTGTAGAAGTTTACCACACGCCACTGTCTGTATGTATATCCGTGAGTGACCCGCCTGGTAATTGAACCCGGTTCGCCTTAGTGGGAGGCGAGCAGGCTAACCAGTAAGCCACCCCGGCAGCTTGTTTCTTTCTCTGTATGTCATACACTGTCCGTAGTCTTGTAAGCCATTCGTGTTAATAGTTTCCGCTCGACCATTTTCGGGAAAAATTTATCAAAGCGTAAATACGAATTGTTGAGGTAGAAGCCTAATTAAGTATTTAAGATTGCCGAAGTTAGCTAGGTATTTTGTCGTTGTTGATGTTTCAAGTACGAGGCTTACCTTCATTTAATATTAAGAGTGGAAGTTAATCTGTCGCAGTAATGTGATCCGCTTTTACAGAGTCCGAGACAGTTAAGTCTTTACTCGTTGGCTCATCACCGTAGCAGTTACGTTGAACACCTGGCCTGGGTTCGAATCCCGTGTAAACCACGTGTGTGTGTGTGCGCGCGCTGGCGCGCACCTTCTTCAGGCGTAACTATAAATATTGCAATGCTGTTGAGAGCCCCCCCCCCCTTTTTTTTGTCAAGAATAATCTTGCCGGCTCAATATAAAAACTTTAATAACAAACAAAAATGGAAATACCATACACTGAGAATAAAATCGAACCAAATATTTGTTAGCATAGGACCAAATGTATATTTAGTTGCCCTAACAAAAAATTATATTGAGCAAACAAAATTTGAAAAGCAACAAAATTACTTTTTTTCGTCTAACAAAATACAAGTTTGAATAAACAAAATCTCTGTGTTGGGCCAAATCAAATTAGACTGTCAACAAAATATTTTTTTGAATCAACTGTATATATTTGTTCGGCCTCTAGCTTGATTGCCTTCGTTCGAAAATACAGCTCGAGAGTTTGTTTGTATTTTTGTGACAATTAGGATAGTAACAGTGATTGTTACTGCATCCATTAATGCTTTATAATCGTGTAAACACACTAATGCAAACAAGTTCAACAGCAAACTGAACGTAAAGCTGTAAAACTTGAAATATTAGTTTGCGCACGTGGTCCAGTGCTTGCAGCAGCCTACGTGTTTTTAAAAACACTCCGACTTTATCAGTAGTCGCATTAGCTGAGGCTACTAAGGCGTATGTGATCCAGGCTCAAACCTCAATAAAGCACGCGCCTAAGTGTGCCATCGCCGCTGCGCATGGCTCTGAACTGGCGTGCAGTGTTCTCGTAGTGCTGCTTGTACCTACGGTGCTTTTAGCTGTGACCCTATCATTTTATTGGTGAAAAGTCTTTATAAAAGTTCAATACAGGCCCCTATTGTAGTTTGGTTCGCGTCCAGCTAGTATGTTTTAAGACACGGCAGTTTGAAAAAGCAGTTTTTAACTATACTGGAGGGCTACAAAATAGTATTTACAGCATGCGTTGTACCTTTAAGGAACCATTCCTTCGTCGTCTGGGGTACATCTTTACGTAGGTAAAAATACTGGCGGCACATTTAATAGTTTCGTTAATAAAACAGGATTTCAAACTCACTGCAACGCAGTTGAAGCGTCAAACGGGCGGAAGGAACCCTAGAGATGTAACACGCAAGGAAAATGAAGTACTACAATACGGAAGGCGCTGGCAGTTAGGGAAATGAAGTACTACAATACGGAAGGCGCTGGCAGTTAGAGAAATGAAGTACTACAATACGGAAGGCGCTGGCAGTTAGAGAAATGAAGTACTACAATACGGAAGGCGCTGGCAGTTAGGGAAATGAAGTAATGAAAGTGTTTGGTTTGGGGGAAGGGGTGACGGATCTGCTGCACGCGGCAGCCATCTTGACGACCGGTGGCGCTGGCGAGCAGTAGAGAACTGTGTCGGGCGGTCTCATGTTCTTCCCTCTGCTCTGTACCTCCGCTCTACTGCCACGCCTTGCTGCCATAGCCACGCCTTACTGACATCATTTCAGTTAGTTTGCAAGGAAGTTATTTGCTAGTCTATTATACTGTCCAGAACAGTCTGGTATTGCATAGCATCGTTCATTTTTTTTTCATTCTAAGTCTGGTTGTTAAGAGTTAGCCATGTTAGCGATGACTCGAACTGTCGTTCTTGTGTAGNCTAAGTCTGGTTGTTAAGAGTTAGCCATGTTAGCGATGACTCGAACTGTCGTTCTTGTGTAGAAAAGATGGTGATCTTTTATATATATATACATAACAGTTACCATGACTGTGTGCTACATGTATGTATTGCATTTGTTTATATCTTGCTATTTGTATGTCTTAGTTTGATGTAAAAAATCCTTCCNATGTGCTACATGTATGTATTGCATTTGTTTATATCTTGCTATTTGTATGTCTTAGTTTGATGTAAAAAATCCTTCCTGAATTTTATTTACGTATATGTTTCATATTTACATGGTTCGGAAATTATAGCTAACTTTTCTGAGGATATATATATATATATATGCACATGTAGTAATTTTCGTTGTCGCTGGTGAGAGCTTCTGTATGTATTGCTCAAGCAACCCATCGATATGTAACAGAGTTCTAGATACTATACAAAACAACTATTAATTATCTTTCAGCCTTTGACAAAAATCTGGTTTTTTTCTCAGTCATGGAGGTGAACTTAATATTGACAAGGGTTAAAATAAATGAATAACACCGAAATCATTTACATACTTTTACCCTTACTTACAGACTTGACAAAACAAATACATAATCATATTTGATACCTGCTCGACATAGTGTTCATTCGAGCGAAACCTTTATGCTGACTGTTTCAGAAGAAGAACAATATNATATTTGATACCTGCTCGACATAGTGTTCATTCGAGCGAAACCTTTATGCTGACTGTTTCAGAAGAAGAACAATATCTTCTGTGATCATTCAAGCGGTTCTTATTCGAATATACTGCACGGTGGCTTTCTTCAGTGGATGACTGGTGGTTAATGATAGGCTAACAGCTTCGCTAGTGGCGAGACACTTTCAAAATCCGCGTGTAACATGTTAGGCTCCTTCATCTCTGTACTTTANCTAACAGCTTCGCTAGTGGCGAGACACTTTCAAAATCCGCGTGTAACATGTTAGGCTCCTTCATCTCTGTACTTTAAGTTAGGTCACCGATGGTGAAACACATTCGGAAGCCTCGCTAGGTTCCTTCATCCTTGTGTATGGTGATGTCATTTATGATAGGCTGCTCGTTTCGCCAGTTACGAGAGCCTTGCGTAATATGTTAGAGTGGTTTTATCATTATGTGCGGCGTTGACCTTTATGTCAGCTTTGTTATGTCGAGACGCTTTCGAGGCATGTTAGGCTTCTTTATCGTTGTGTGCGACGGCATCCCTTATGTAAGGCCAGCGAGAGCCTCGCGTAAGCTGTTAGACTCCTTTATGCGAAGTGGTGTTCTCTGTTTAATACANCTTATGTAAGGCCAGCGAGAGCCTCGCGTAAGCTGTTAGACTCCTTTATGCGAAGTGGTGTTCTCTGTTTAATACATCGATAGCTTGCATTTATGATTTATATGTCTTCGCATTGTAGGCATATGAAAATTATATGTTAAAGTAGTGACATGACTGTTCCCGCCATTGTTTTCATAGTAGTGTGCGTGGTCTTTAATGCTTTATCATTGTGTGTGGTTGGGAAGACTCTGAGATAACACTCGCGCATATGTTGGGAATTCACTGAGATAACCCTCCCGGCTTGGCATGCAAGAGCATGATGATCTCGTAGGAAGGACTTAAATGGTAATCGAATTTGGCAAGCCTTAACCCTTTCGAGATGACGGGAGTGATGTTATGAATTTGCCGAGCGTATCTTACAAGATACGGAACTTATGCGCACCTATGCTAGTAGGGCTTAAATGAATCTCTGAAAAATTTTATATGTATAGGACATAAATAACTCTACGATGATTTGTGTTGTCAGGAAGCGACAAATTCATTATATATATAATGAATTCTTCGCTTGTATGTTAAACAGTTAGGAAATTACGAGCACCTATGCTTATAGGGCTTAAATGATTTTGTGATAATTTTTTGTTTCATTGTAGAGGGTGTGCTGTGTATCGGAACCTGCTATGCTTATACACTGTGTGAAGTTATATGATAAGAGGGTGATGAATACCAACATTCTTCAGCCATGATGAATGGTACTAGCTTGTAGGTCAACACCCTTAGCCAATCAGAGCCTCGCGAAGCATGTAAGGTAAAATCCCTCCTTGCCCAAAAAGAGGAGTCACTACGCTAGATTGTGAGATTATTAATAAACAATTCCAATACAAGAGTGTGCTCGAATAAGTTTAACAAATGCAAATCGCATGTGCTGCTACATGGCGTCCCATGCTGCTGCTGCTGCATTGTAGA
>NQII01007289.1:18566-99231 GCA_002778355.1 Clitarchus hookeri | reverse complement strand
ACTTTAATTGGAATTAATATAGGCATTACATGTTGCGCTCACTGATAATAACAAAAGTAATAGTTGAAATAGAGAGTTTAATGTTGTAAATAATAGCTGCGTGAATAAATAGAACACCAGATTTAGTTATTTTATTTTATTAAGACCTCCATTCCTTACGAACTCGGGTACGCCCCTTTGGCGTCTTCAAACAATACTAGACCCACACTGAACCCAAAATAAAACATTGCGTTTTTCGAACNTGACGGGCGGTACTATTGAACTGGATGTGTGAGTGACAGACATTTGGAAAAGATAGCAATATACAGATTGAATTTGACTAAATAATGAGCGTGTATTAAGTGACTACAACAAATATAGAGGCATGGGAGGGACTTTAATTGGAATTAATATAGGCATTACATGTTGCGCTCACTGATAATAACAAAAGTAATAGTTGAAATAGAGAGTTTAATGTTGTAAATAATAGCTGCGTGAATAAATAGAACACCAGATTTAGTTATTTTATTTTATTAAGACCTCCATTCCTTACGAACTCGGGTACGCCCCTTTGGCGTCTTCAAACAATACTAGACCCACACTGAACCCAAAATAAAACATTGCGTTTTTCGAACACTTAAAATTTTACAAATTTCACAGATTATTCTTGATTACGGTTATATACTGTATGCTGTTTTTAGTGGTTAATATGTTTTGTACTTATTTTTATTATCCTATTTTGTTATTCATCTCTCTGTATTTAGGGTATTCTGTAGTACGTTTATTGCAACTTAAATAAATTTTATCAATAATACAAATCATATTTGCACTTCAAGTAATTTTCTTGAAAATTGGTGTTCCTCTTGTTTTAATATATTTATTCTTATTTTATTTATATATCACATTATAAATAGCATTTTAAGCTGTTGAGTAAATGAAAAGACGAGCATACATGTTCCTCAAGAGAAAAACATATAACTAGTGACGCAGAATTGCTATTATGGCAATAACATAAAAATACATCGCAAATTTATTATCTAAATACGTGAATGCAAGGCAGTAATAAAATTCAATCCATCAAATCAGGTTTCACTTAACCTATAATCATCACAAACACATATATTATTTACAGCTAGATAACGTGACTTGTGTAACTGCCGCCCATAAAAGTTGTAATTTATTACTTCTAGTGGTTTTAATAGGGAGCATTGAAAGTCCAGAATCCAAATATCTCAGTGCAATAAAATAAAAATGGATCTCGGAATGTTGAATTCCCTAACCATTTTCGAAATGGAATGTCCCATGCGTCTAGCTCCAACTACCATTCCTCGTTCAAAGTCTGTTAACTCCCGTCGTGCGGCCATAATCACATCAGAAACCTTTTCACATGAATAACTTGACTACAAATGAAAGCCCAACTAATGCACTGCCCATTAATACATTTTGTACGCGATACAACTGCCATCTGTNAACTTGACTACAAATGAAAGCCCAACTAATGCACTGCCCATTAATACATTTTGTACGCGATACAACTGCCATCTGTTAATTTGCATATTGCTATTCCGTGACTTTTGTCACCTCTGTGTATATATGTATATACGCATATTTATGCATTTCATTTTCATGTCAGCTAGTGTTACGAAAGTCAAGTCTATCCTAAGTTAGAACCACATTTTACGGGGACAGGGTGGAATTGCTTTCGCGACGAATGATGAAGCAGAGGTATCTCAACATAAGAGTCCATTGTGGGTGAATATTTTTCAAGGGGTAGCTGTAAGCCTAATTTTGCACTACATGGCCCAGAACGAGTATGTTCATACTATTCACATTTTCTCCTGTTACAATAAAAAAAATTCGGTATTTTTTTTTACATTAATCAAACTTTTTTCCTTCAAAAAAACTATACACAATAATAACAAAGAAAGAGCAGAATGTTACCCAGCATAAGTTACAATAAATTATTTCAAAACGTGTGATTCATAAACACTAAACACAGTGACAAAAATCTAGTGATTTTTGAAAGCGGATATAGAAAAACTAACAAACTGCAATCATGGACATTATGTTTGGCTAACTTTGCCAGGAAATATTTTTCCAGCGTGATGCATTGCTGCAGAGTAAAGGAATGCAAAGCCCCGTACACGCCATTCATAATTCTTAACTTGATTCCGAGCACTAACTTTCACTGGTTGCACTACCAAAGTTTGAAAGGCAACTGTTATAACAACAGCGATATTTACGCACTCAATTTGACACGTAGACCCTGTGCGCTGTTCTCCATCGCAGTGTCTGTACGTGTGTATGCGCATCTCTCTGGAACAATTTTTTTTTTGTCGTTTGTCTTGATAGCAGCAAAACTGTGATAATAAGGATCAGCTTATTTTCGTTCCACTATTAATGGTCTTATACATATTAGAGAGTTGGTGGTTTTCATTCTTTTTCTGCAATATGATATGCAAAGTATCGATTTTTTTGTCATTTCTACGCCGAAGTTTCTATGATTTAAAGAATGGCAGTGTAAGGGCTCGATCGCAGGGTTGGCCCAGAATCCTGCTTTGATTTTCCTTGCTAACTGAATTAGTTCAATATCTACTGTTGTTGTGTTCCACTAAGTGAGTGAACGAGGGAGGGAGAGAGAAACAGAAAGAGAGAGAGAGAGAATCACAAAGGAACGGTAGCAGGAGAGGAAATTAAAAACTAATATTGCACGGAACTATTATGATATAAACAGATATTTTGTGAATGAGCACCTGGGTAGATAATAGGTAAACTCTAGAGCTAAGTGCACAGTCTTAGCTTGAAGGCGTTTGTAATAGGGCAAGTGTTCAATTCTCTGAGAAAAATAGGGCACTGGTACAGAAACACTCAAATCCCCGATCGCTGTCTTTTAGAAGAGAAACTTGCAGCACGTAGTCCGTCGCCGGGCAACTGCGCCGATCCATCGACTTTGGAGACATGCCCGCCTCTCTCGCCCCTACCCACTTTAGGCTGCGATTACGATGACTTCGCATTTCAATTAACTCATAACGAGTAACGTATACGTAAGACGCTACACCTCGAATAACGTGTTTCAAGGAGACCTATCATGATCATTTCACGGAACGTTCATGTGATGGATAAGCTTTTCAATCGCTAGATGCANGTGTTTCAAGGAGACCTATCATGATCATTTCACGGAACGTTCATGTGATGGATAAGCTTTTCAATCGCTAGATGCATGCCAGTGCACCACATGATCTCACTGTTTTTGTGATGTTATGTTATCTTTGCTTTACATGGGTTTGTTTTTATTCTCGCGTAGTCGTCTGCTTACATTTTTAATAAATGTACCGCGTACTCACGGAAACGGTGACGAAAGAGTAATAGAAGTTAGACTAGTATTATTTTTTGTTTTTTAATTCGTAAATATTAATGAGATTTACATTGTCACAGTTTATTAATTGTGTTTCTCAGAGGTATAAAATTGCCTGCATGAAATGCAGGCCTTAGTAGGCCTTCTTCGAGAAACACAGTTTCATTTTCTCAGTAGATCAAAGTTCTTTACCGACGATTAATTCCTGCACGAAAACCTGTCTATATCTCCCAGAGATATTTCGTTCTGGATGTTATGACGATCTTCAAGTTGTGTTAGAAGATTTTACAACTTACAAACGGCGTACTTATGCAACCTTTTCTAGCTACAACAATGTTAAAACACATATACGTCTGTATAGTCTGTATATTTATCCCTGATATTTTTATTCAGTACACAAAGGTCACATGCTTACGTGAAGCATCATAATGTAGGTTAAAATACCACGTTTCACGTACACCTAAATTTGTAGCGTGATGTTTTGAATCATGTAACGTGTAGTAATTGTAAACGCGGTCTTACAGAGTTGCGACACAATTTCCATTTGGCTCCGTTGTATCCTGGAGGCNAACGTGTAGTAATTGTAAACGCGGTCTTACAGAGTTGCGACACAATTTCCATTTGGCTCCGTTGTATCCTGGAGGCGGTGTTTTTCTTCCGACAATTTTTAAAAGTTGTAAACACTGGTAGTTGGACATACCGCGAAGGTTTCTTATTATTGCCTCAGCTGTGGTTTCTTCTCTGCAAAGTAATTTGTGAGCATTTTCAATTAATTGCTCCTGTTNTTTCTTATTATTGCCTCAGCTGTGGTTTCTTCTCTGCAAAGTAATTTGTGAGCATTTTCAATTAATTGCTCCTGTTTCTTCATCACATTTGTAGCTCGCCATTTGCAAGCTGGTAGTCGATGTGCTTTTTGTGTTTGTGTTTCAGNTCCTGTTTCTTCATCACATTTGTAGCTCGCCATTTGCAAGCTGGTAGTCGATGTGCTTTTTGTGTTTGTGTTTCAGATTCCTGCAACAGGAAATGCATGGTTGAAAACAGCAAACCAGTCCTAGACAACATGGCAGTTTACATATTGTGTTAGCATATGTGTTAATTAAAAAACCACCGTGAAGTTGATAGCCATTTTATTACTATAAAGGGACTTTCAGCGTTGTTTTAATTGCAGTCGTCAATGATAATTATGAATTTATGTATGTCCATTCCAGTATAATTGGGAGCGTATTTGATGGTGGAGTTTTAAAACACACAATCGTTTATGCAAATGTAACGACTGGGAAACGGAATTTACCACGGTCATCTTTGTTGCCTGTTACAAATACATTAGCTCCTTACTTTTTCTTGGGCGATGGGGCGTTCGCAATCAGCGAACATGTATTGAAAACATTTCCCCAAAAAAATATGACACACGAAAAGAGTATTTTTAGCTATAGGTTATGACGGGCGAGAAGAGTTGTGGAGAACGTGATTCCTATACTGTCACCACGCAGAGCCGGACTAGCCACGTAGCAAGAGTTAGCAAATGCCACGGGCCACGCGCCTCAGGGCCATCGCTCCTTCCTGCAAAAAAAATAATCTTATCAAGTAGGTAAGATATGGTATACCACCCACCGTCCAATGGAAAGACGTAGTAGTTATTCAAAAAGTCAGCGCTGGCCACACCATATACATTTTACGAGTATATTATGTTGCAAGTTAGCAANATTCCAGTATAATTGTGAGCGTATTTGATGGTGAAGTTTTGAAACACACAAACGTTTATGCAAATGTAACGACTGGGAAACGGAATTTACCACGGTCATCTTTGTTGCCTGTTACAAATACATTAGCTCCTTACTTTTTCTTGGGCGATGGGGCGTTCGCAATCAGCGAACATGTATTGAAAACATTTCCCCAAAAAAATATGACACACGAAAAGAGTATCTTTAGCTATAGGTTATGACGGGCGAGAAGAGTTGTGGAGAACGTGATTCCTATACTGTCACCACGGCAGAGCCGGACTAGCCACGTAGCAAGAGTTAGCAAATGCCACGGGCCACGCGCCTCAGGGCCATCGCTCCTTCCTGCAAAAAAAATAATCTTATCAAGTAGGTAAGATATGGTATACCACCCACCGTCCAATGGAAAGACGTAGTAGTTATTCAAAAAGTCAGCGCTGGCCACACCATATACATTTTACGAGTATATTATGTTGCAAGTTAGCAACAACACAATACTTAGAGGGGAATCCCGTAATATTGTTTTTGAGCTGTCTGCTGTTCGAATAAACCCGACCATTTAGAATAGTTTTCTATTGATTACCAATAAGAAAGCAACTAATGAACATTTATTTTTATAAGTCTACTATTACAGTCAGTCGTTTCTTTCACATTAAATTTATTTTCTTTTTCTTTTGTTTGATACGAGTCATCTAGTGTGAAGGTTGTTTTTTTTTGTTTTCGGACAATTGTTTTTTACATTGTGGCAGTTTTGCAGTTCTTACGTTTATTTTGTGTTATGGTTTTTGTTTGCTGATCACTGTGGGCTAATACAATATCAATGTATATAATACTACTGTTTTACAACAGTAAAATAAAGTAAACTTTTAATTTTGTTCATAATATACTGCTTCAAAAAAAAAAAAACAAGACTGGTTTTANACAACTAATGGACATTTATTTTTATAAGTCTACTATTACAGTCAGTCGTTTCTTTCACATTAAATTTATTTTCTTTTTCTTTTGTTTGATACAAGTCATCTAGTGTGAAGGTTGTTTTTTTTTGTTTTCGGACAATTGTTTTTTTACATTGTGGCAGTTTTGCAGTTCTTACGTTTATTTTGTGTTATGGTTTTTGTTTGCTGATCACTGTGGGCTAATACAATATCAATGTATAATACTACTGTTTTACAACAGTAAAATAAAGTAAACTTTTAATTTTGTTCATAATATACTGCTTCAAAAAAAAAAAACAAGACTTGTTTTAGGGCCCAAACTCAAAAGGGCGATGCGAATTCATTATTATACGGTTTTATTAAGCTTCACAAACTTCACAATGTACAGTCAAGTGCACGTCAAGCTTGACGTGCTCTAGACTGTACTTACCTATATTTATTTTTTCCGGTTTTAAATCTCGTAATCAAAATTTTACCTATTTATCGTTAACTAATTGAGCTGAAATTTTGTAAGCAGGCATATTTCTGGTGACAATATAATATTATGGTAACTTCTGGATCCAACTCCTCAGCACTGATGCTGCAGGGATACCTGACCGCAAAAACTATAACAGAGTAGACCGGCTGGTTTTAAATAACCATTATTTCATGTGGAGAGATTTCATCACTAGTGTTTAGTTTACTCCTCAGTCATGATTTTATTTTGTAATTTTTTTTCTATTTTATACACAGATCGATATGAGCAGCAGAGCTAGAGATACGAGCTGACACTATGCTTCTGGAAGTGCAAAGCGTAAAACAAAAGATGAAAAAGAAAAAAAGAACCAATCTGTTATATCAAATACATGTAAGCTGTCTGAGTTTTTTAATGTTCAGAATAATGTTCCTGAATCTAAAGAAATTGAAATAGAGAACACAGAGGTTGCATCTGATTGTACAGGCGATGACAGCACTATAGGAAATTCATTAGAATCTGACTCTATTTCCGATATAGCCACATGTACTACAAGTGAAACTGCACTCGAACAGACAGCAAGTCCTCTCAATTCAGACATACCGTATTCTAGCCAAAGAGAAGTTAAATACACAGCATGCCCTCTAAACCCGGAAACGTCGTCTTCAAGCCAAAGAGAGTTCGAAAGCATATCACATGCTTCCGATGTTACTACATCTCCTACATGCCAAAAACAAAACAAAAATAAAATGTTCTCCAATGATATTGCTGAATGGCCGAGCAACTTTGATCGAGATTATTGGATTGCGAAAGGAAGTAGCGAAGAGCAACATATGAACAGTAATTTTTTGTCTTCGGAGAAAATGTATGACAATGAAAATAAACCACGTTTCTGTCAGAGCACAATTTTCACATATAGACATAAACTAATGGATAAAACTCACGTGAGAGATTGGTTGTGTTATTCGGAAACTAAAGGGAAACTTTTTTGTTTTCTTTGCAAAGTTACGGATTCAGACGGTTCTTCACGGTTTACGAAAAATGGATTAGATGACTGGAGGAACGTGAAATTTTTGTAAAAAAAAAGACATGAAGAAAGCACTTTGCATAGACAAGCAATAATTTNAAAAAATGTTATCCAATGATATTGCTGAATGGCCGAACAACTTTGATCGAGATTATTGGATTGCGAAAGGAAGTAGCGAAGTGCAACATATGAACAGTAATTTTTTGTCTTCGGAGAAAATGTATGACAATGAAAATAAACCACGTTTCTGTCAGAGCACAATTTTCACATATAGACATAAACTAATGGATAAAACTCACGTGAGAGATTGGTTGTGTTATTCGGAAACTAAAGGGAAACTTTTTTGTTTTCTTTGCAAAGTTACGGATTCAGACGGTTCTTCACGGTTTACGAAAAATGGATTAGATGACTGGAGGAACGTGAAATTTTTGTAAAAAAAAAGACATGAAGAAAGCACTTTGCATAGACAAGCAATAATTTCGTTGTTAGTTCGCAAAAACAAGGATGCGCGTGTTGATTCTCAACTTGTAAACCAAATAGAAACCGAACAAAAATATTGGCGGACACTCTTAGAACGAATTACTGTAGTAATAATTTTTTTAGCAGAACGAGATCTTGCATTTCGAGGTAGTGATGAAATTATTGATTCACCTCACAATGGAAATTATTTAGGTTTATTAGAATTAATAGCTAAATTTGCCATTTTTTTGGCCGAACATATACATATTTATGCAAATAAAGGAAAGGGGCATACGTAATACTTGTCAAAAAGCACATGCGAGTAATTTATCCATCTAATTGCATCAAGCATACTGAATCATATTATTTGCGAAATTAATAGATGCAAATACTATTCAGTATCATTGGATTCTACTCCAGATAGATCGCATATAGAACAACTGACTCTGATANAGATGGATTAGATGACTGGAGGAACGTGAAATTTTTGTAAAAAAAAGACATGAAGAAAGCACTTTGCATAGACAAGCAATAATTTCGTTGTTAGTTCACAAAAACAAGGATGCGCGTGTCGATTCTCAACTTGTAAACCAAATAGAAACCGAACAAAAATATTGGCGGACACTCTTAGAACGAATTACTGCAGTAATAATTTTTTTAGCAGAACGAGATCTTGCATTTCGAGGTAGTGATGAAATTATTGATTCACCTCACAATGGAAATTATTTAGGTTTATTAGAATTAATAGCTAAATTTGCCATTTTTTTGGCCGAACATATACATATTTATGCAAATAAAGGAAAGGGGCATACGTAATACTTGTCAAAAACCACATGCGAGTAATTTATCCATCTAATTGCATCAAGCATACTGAATCATATTATTTGCGAAATTAATAGATGCAAATACTATTCAGTATCATTGGATTCTACTCCAGATAGATCGCATATAGAACAACTGACTCTGATAGTGCGCTATGTCCTACCATCTGAACCAGTGGAAAGGCTTGTAAGATTCTTGGATATGGAAGGCCATACTGCTGAACAACTCACTCAAAGTTTACTAGATTTTTAAAATGAGAATGGTATTAAAACAAAGATTGCCGAGGGCAAAGTTATGACAATGCCAGCAACATGAGTGGGAAATACAGCGGCTTACAAGCACGAATTAAGGAGATAAATAAGTATGCGGAATACATTCCCTGCTTTGCACATTCATTAAATGTGGTTGCCAAGTGCGCTGCGGAATGCTGTACAGAAGCATACATTTTATTCGATTTCNCAGAACATATACATATTTATGCAAATAAAGGAAAGGGGCATACGTAATACTTGTCAAAAAGCACATGCGAGTAATTTATCCATCTAATTGCATCAAGCATACTGAATCACATTATTTGCGAAATTAATAGATGCAAATACTATTCAGTATCATTGGATTCTACTCCAGATATATCGCATATAGAACAACTGACTCTGATAGTGCGCTATGTCCTACCATCTGAACCAGTGGAAAGGCTTGTAAGATTCTTGGATATGGAAGGCCATACTGCTGAACAACTCACTCAAAGTTTACTAGATTTTTAAAATGAGAATGGTATTAAAACAAAGATTGCCGAGGGCAAAGTTATGACAATGCCAGCAACATGAGTGGGAAATACAGCGGCTTACAAGCACGAATTAAGGAGATAGTATGCGGAATACATTCCCTGCTTTGCACATTCATTAAATGTGGTTGCCAAGTGCGCTGCGGAATGCTGTACAGAAGCATACATTTTATTCGATTTCGTTGAAAGCCTATATTCATTTTTTTCCGCTTCAACCTATCGACGGGGTCTTTTTACGAAAGCATTAAAAGATACATGTTAANCGGAATGCTGTACAGAAGCATACATTTTATTCAATTTCGTTGAAAGCCTATATTCATTTTTTTCCGCTTCAACCTATCGACGGGGTCTTTTTACGAAAGCATTAAAATATACTAGTTCAAAAATTCAAATTTTGAAAAGATTATCGGACACTAGGTAGTCTGCCCGAGCTGATGCGACGAAGGCACTTTTATGTGGTTTTACCATTATCAAACATGTTTTAGATTACATATCTAATAACAAGGATCAAAAGAAAGAGTGTCGTTATAAAGCTTACGGACTACTTTCGAAAATGAATAAGTTAGAAACCGGAATAATTATTATTGCGTAGAACCAAATTCTAGAACGTTTGCATGCGACTAACGCTTTGCTGCAGTCGTCTGATCAAGACCTTAACACGGGATACGCTCTTTATAAATCATTACACGCGTACGTCCAAGCAATGCGGTCTACATTTTCAGACATAGAGACTAAAGCCAAAATCTTAACTGACTGTGAAGAATATCAGCAACCTAATTCAAGGAAACGCAAGCGACAAACAAAGTACGACCATTTTTGCGGTTCTACTACACTCGATGAAGTTGTAGGAAATCAAACACCTGGACAATATTATGAAATTCAGGTGTTTATTGTCATAATTGATAATGTACTGTCTGCATTAGCTAAACGCATGGAAGTGTACCATCAAGTGACCAGTGTATTTTGAATACTTCAGCATTTAAAATCTTTAACGGCAGAAGAGAACTTGAAAAGAACTTCAATTATCGCCAGTGCTTACCCAGACGATGTGGAAGACAGTGAGGGCAACGAACTGGTGCAGTTCGCTGAGCTGCTCAAAACAGATGTGGCTGCTGCTATTGACAGCAAAAAGCACGAAGGTCTGGAACTTCAATTTTATAAAATTTTAACCGAAAATACATTAGAANTATAACTTCAATTTTATAAAATTTTAACCGAAAATTCATTAGAATCGTGTTCCTCAAATGTAGAAATAGTGTTACGCATTTACTTGAGTTTGATGATCACCAACTGCAGCGNACGAACTGGTGCAGTTCGCTGAGCTGCTCAAAACAGATGTGGCTGCTGCTATTGACAGCAAAAAGCACGAAGGTCTGGAACTTCAATTTTATAAAATTTTAACCGAAAATACATTAGAATCGTGTTCCTCAAATGTAGAAATAGTGTTACGCATTTACTTGAGTTTGATGATCACCAACTGCAGCGGAGAACGTTATTTTTCAACATTAAAGCGCATTAAAAACGAGTTAAGGAACACAATTAGATAATAACGTCTAAATGACCTCACTTTAATTAAAATAGAAAATGATTTACTAAGAAATGTTGATTTGNCACAATTAGATAATAACGTCTAAATGACCTCACTTTAATTAAAATAGAAAATGATTTACTAAGAAATGTTGATTTGACTAGTGTTATCTCTAAATTTGCCCACATTTACTCACGAAAAGTTTTTTTGTAAATGTGCTAAAGGTTCCATACAANGCTAGTGTTATCTCTAAATTTGCCCACATTTACTCACGAAAAGTTTTTTTGTAAATGTGCTAAAGGTTCCATACAACAACCCGAGGCTTCCGCTGACTAGGATTTTCAATAGTGACTGAAGAAGTACCAACCTTGGCAAACATTCTCCCCTCGCTAGAATATGTGAGGAGTACGAGACAGCGCGTTACTGGGGGACTTGTGACATATTTTTTGACTCTGATGACGTTTAAAAACNATATGTGAGGAGTACGAGACAGCGCGTTACTGGGGGACTTGTGACATATTTTTTGACTCTGATGACGTTTAAAAACAAATTTATGACATTCTTAAAATTACGCCTACTGTTTTAGTTTGATATTTTTATGATTGTGACTATTTGTACTTAATTTAATTTAATTATCTGTAACTTAGTTTGACCTAAATGTTTTACAATTTTTTTATTTATGTTCTTAGTTTAGTTTTTATTTAATATTAAACATTTCTTTTAATTTTAAATTTATACCTTAATTTGACATGTTTTTAGATGTCTGATAGCCATTTTTTCTTTTTATATTATAATCTTGTATTGTTTGATTAAAAATTATGTGTTCGCCTGTTATTAAACTTTCTTGTAGTTATTTTTAATGTGAAATAAGTTTGTTGTTGGCGTTATAATTAATAAATGAGCATTTTTATTTTATATCCTGTACTTTAATACCTAAAGAAAACCAAGATTTTCTTGTTCGCATTTGCTAAGGAAATAATAATACAGCAAATCATTTTCTTGATGATGTCACCAGAAGCATTTCCTCGAATACTAACTCAGACCAGAACACTGCACAACTTTTGTGTCCATCTTGGCAGTTTACACATCTCGTCAAGTAACGTATTCTCTCGAGCCATCGCCTAACTGTGACATTTTATTTAGAATAATAATGTCACGGAACATACAAGCAGAACAAACATAACAANCGAGCCATCGCCTAACTGTGACATTTTATTTAGAATAATAATGTCACGGAACATACAAGCAGAACAAACATAACAATCTGATGTACGGTAAAGGATTTGTGTGACGCAATGTCCCCATGCTTCCTATGAAAAACGGTCTGGTGCCACAGATGACTAGCATCGTTCAATCACATGCTAACACTGCACAAATGCTTGACGTCACCACACGGGGTGTGTACAAGACAGTCGTCAGAAGCCAGCTATGCTGCCGTTCCTCCTGTAGTCGGCGTTGGCGTATACCTTGCCGTCTTGTCGCGAGATGGCAGTAACAGTGGATCCAGCAGTTTTCAGGCACCTCATCTGGTGTCCTAGTTGCTGGAGACCCATTACGTATTGCTGCAAAGAAGAGCAGAGTTTCCACACCATGAAACTAGACACAATGCCGGAAATATGCAATACTGTGTGGCTAGTTCTAAAGTGTTTGGCTTTCTACTCAGTTAACTGAGCCCTTTTGAATTCAACAGTTNTGTGTGGCTAGTTCTAAAGTGTTTGGCTTTCTACTCAGTTAACTGAGCCCTTTTGAATTCAACAGTTGAAAATAATACATTTTCTTAAACATACATATCTTAAAGTGAACACTAGACTACTCGCCTTTCACCTAGACGAACTGGGTTCGATTCCCGGCGGGGTCACTCCCGGATTTTCACATGTGGGAACCATGCCGCTGGTCGGTGAGTTTTCTCGGGGATCTTACGTTTCCCCCACCCATGCATTCTGGCGCTGCTCCATACCCACCTCGCTTCACCCTCATCGGCTCTCAAGATCCAAATGTTAACAGCCACCCAAATGTCTTCACTCACTGACTCACTTAATGTGAACACTAGCTGAAATACTAAAAGCAATTAACTGCAAATTATGAAATGAGGCCTNCTTAATGTGAACACTAGCTGAAATACTAAAAGCAATTAACTGCAAATTATGAAATGAGGCCTATGACTAAATGTCTAATAAGAGGTATAAATATATTTAGTTTCCACTGAAATTGACTACCATTAGATTTTTTTTTACAACTATTACGATAAGAATCTGCGGAAAAGTGACCCAATTATATCCGTACAATGTTTAAGAGTCGCCAGGTGAATGCACGGATCTTAGTAATTAGGTCCTTGGCAATGTAAATTTGGTAGGTAAGGTTGTCGCTACTGTATGTCGTCGCATAAAATAAGACATTAACAAAACCTTAGAAAATTCTCTGTTAAATTCTAACCAACTATAACTTGAATAAGCCTACAGTCGTGTAAATGGTTTTTAAATAATTGAGATAGCAAAGGTGAAAATGAGGATGAGGATGATTCTGCAAGATCATTTCCTTCGAAGTGAGCTTCTAACTGAAGTTGGATTCACAATAGCACTGCAAGCACGAAACAATAGCCCCAATACGACGAAAAATTTATAACAACAAATAACAAGCAAGGCCACTAAGACAAAATCTCGGCCCGACCGCATGACAGAAGTAGATTCTATTTCTACTTTTCGTCGTGTCGGCCTCTTTGGAGTACGNCAAAATCTCGGCCCGACCGCATGACAGAAGTAGATTCTATTTCTACTTTTCGTCGTGTCGGCCTCTTTGGAGTACGGAAATAATATAATTATAACATTGAAAAACAAAATTTTCTGCATATTTTACTGCCGTAGTAAATAATAAACAAATAAAAAAACTACCTTGACGTCTTGATCACTTTTCGATTTTCTTATACTCGTTTTTGTTTGTATTTAAACTTTACTAAAAGTGAAGAATCATTCACTTCATCGCAAATTTTATGCAGAAATTATTAGATGACATATGAGCGCCTTGCCATTTTAGGATTTTACAGTAGCAAATTACAACACTTTTTGGACAAATACTGTTGAAATTGAATAACATATCAGTTACAAGTTCGTCATGCTCGTCGATGGATTATAAATACAGCAGACACTGTAAGCATTTCGCACTTTGTCCTGAAGAGCGCACGACCGAGGNTGCTCGTCGATGGATTATAAATACAGCAGACACTGTAAGCATTTCGCACTTTGTCCTGAAGAGCGCACGACCGAGGGCTCACCAAACGCTCCAGAACTCTCAGCTACTACCATTTCGCTCCACTCTTTGGAGCAGTGCCGAAATGAAAGGGCGGGAAAATCTCTGAGATTAGCAGCATCGCCTGTCACGATTCCCACGTGCGAAAATCCTGGAGTGACCCCACCGGAAATCGAACCTGGTTCGTCTTGGTGGAAAGCGATCGCTCTAACCGCTGAGNCGAAAATCCTGGAGTGACCCCACCGGAAATCGAACCTGGTTCGTCTTGGTGGAAAGCGATCGCTCTAACCGCTGAGGCACTACAGCTCCTGTCGCACAGTTATCACTGCCCTCTCAAGTACTTGTGCACGCATTTGTCTGCAACTGTGAATCCAGGACGAACTTGACTCACGGCTTCTACAATATTCGGTAAAGTACGGACGCCAAATTATTTTGTTGTTATAATTATTGTAACATTTTGTTTTAAATAAATGTGGATGTTTACATGATTTTCCACATAGCTGCATTACAGAATCAGTAGATTACATTTCTGCAGATTTGTTTGTATTTCATTAATTATTTATTTTAATTTTTTCAAATGGCCTTATCGCTGTTAACCAAAACAACATTTAACTTACACGGCAGCTGAATCACCAAGAACACCATACTCCACCCCCTCCTCCTCCTGAGTGGCAAAAATGTCCACTTTGCATGAAACCTTCCACTGAAAACTTCACACTACCAATTACCAAACAGTCTATGAAAACAGCCAGCAGTCTTCCATAGAGCAATCCATACCAGCAGCCGTGCAGGCTACTATGGAATTTTCTAAGAAAACGCCCGTCGTGGCACACATTCATAAGAGAGAGTGGGACACACAAATTAGCGCTATGGAGGTTTATCTTACTCAAAATAATGTTACATAAGCCAATACAGAAAAACCAAGAAAGGGCAATCCTACAGAACGGTTTCTACTAACTTTGTTAACAAGTATGCTACCAGATTGATGTGTTTCTGCGGTGATATATCTGACTTTGTAAATATTTAGGCCTATATGTAATCGCGGTGCAAGTTATTATGAAAAATAAACAGTTCGTCATAAAGTTGGCAAAAGAGTTATTTAGGATTGCCTTCTTAAGTTTATCTATTTTTGTTTCCAAAACATATGGAGTTCAATTTTTTTGGAATTAATTTATATGCTAAGCCATCTTAGGCCGGGATTACGATGACTTCACGTTACACGTAACAAGCATCACGTTACTATTTCCCACGTAGGTAAAACGTGGTCTTTTTGGGTATTGAGTGAGTGAAGAGATTTGGGTGGCACTTGATATCGGGGTCTTGAGAGCCGATGAAGGTGAAGGGAGGTGAGTATGGAGAAGCGCCGGAATGGAATGAAGAGGCTGGNTATCGGGGTCTTGAGAGCCGATGAAGGTGAAGGGAGGTGAGTATGGAGAAGCGCCGGAATGGAATGAAGAGGCTGGAGAAACGGGAGTTCCCCAAGGAAACCCGCCTTCCGGCAGCATCTTCCGGCACGTTTCCCACTTTTTGGGCGGCGTATTATGATGCGTCTCTTAAGCACGTAACCTTTTTGTACTGAATTATGAATGTCTGTGATAAGTATTGTTGCTTATCAAATTGAAAACTGTGAAAATNTATCGGGGTCTTGAGAGCCGATGAAGGTGAAGGGAGGTGAGTATGGAGAAGCGCCGGAATGGAATGAAGAGGCTGGGGAAACGGGAGTTCCCCGAGGAAACCCGCCTTCCGGCAGCATCTTCCGGCACGATTCCCACTTTTTGGGCGGCGTATTATGATGCGTCTCTTAAGGNCAGCATCTTCCGGCACGTTTCCCACTTTTTGGGCGGCGTATTATGATGCGTCTCTTAAGCACGTAACCTTTTTGTACTGAATTATGAATGTCTGTGATAAGTATTGTTGCTTATCAAATTGAAAACTGTGAAAATGCAAGTTATATTGACGTATTTGTGTTTTAAAATTGATGTTGCTGTAACAGGTTGTGAAAGTATGACGTTCGTAATACGTACAAACTTTAAAAACAACTATATCTAGCGATATTGAAGGTCCTACCTTACAAAGACCTTCTACGTCTCATACACTGAAGAGCCAAAAAAAAACTGGTATAGGCGTGTGTATGCAAATAACAGAGGTATGGAACCAATCAGAGTNACTATAAGATCGCTATAACTTCCAGGATGGAATGTTTCTGGAAGATGCAGACATACACTGAAGAGCCAAAAAAAAAACTGGTATAGGCGTGTGTATGCAAATAACAGAGGTATGGAACCAATCAGAGTAACGCGATGCGGTCGCCAGCTAGATCGGTTACTACTGTTACAGTGACAGGTTATCAAGATTTAAGGGAGTTTGGACGTGGTGTTATAGTCGGTGCACGAGAGATGGGACATGGCATCTCTGAGGTAGCGATAACATTTGGATGTTCGCGTACGTCCATTTCACGAGTGTACAGTGAATATCGGGAATCCGGTAAAACATCACATCTTCGACATCACTGCGGCAGGAAAAAGATTGTGAAAGAAAGGGACAAACGACAACTGATGAGAATCATTAAACGTGACAGACGTGGAACCCTTTCTCAAATTGGCACAGATTGGATTTGTGGACTGCCCTGCAGGATTCATGGTGTGAATTGACTCCTGCATACCTCCAGACATTAGCCGAGTCCATGCCACGTCGTCTTGCGGCACTTGTGCGTGCTCGGGGGCCCTGCACGATATTAGGCAGGTTTACCAGTTTTTTTGACTCTTCAGTGTATGTTTTGTGTATATAGGAATAAATAGAATGTAATAAATTTTAATCTGCTGAGAAAATAAATTGTCTCCTGAAGTAGGCTTACTATTGCAAACTTGATGGTAAGCCCTTTTGAATATCATGCAAGCATTTGTACACATCTGAGAATCATAATAAATAATCTGTGCCAAAGTAACGCTAATTAAAAATCTATGAAAAAAATAATAATTTTAGCCTAACTTTTATTCCTTTTTCGTCACTATTCCTGAGACGAAGTTATATATGTGGTACATTAATTAGAAACTTGGGCAGACGTTATCTCGTAAATAAAAACAAACCCATGAAAAGCAAAGATAACACAGGATTTTCCCTATTGTGATTGGACAGCGAGGTCACGTGGTNAATAAAAACAAACCCATGAAAAGCAAAGATAACACAGGATTTTCCCTATTGTGATTGGACAGCGAGGTCACGTGGTTTACGAGTCACCTATCACAAACAAGCTAAACATTGACAAACTTTTCCATCACGTAATTGTTACGTGATATTTTCGTAATAGGACTCCTTGAAACACACTAGTCAAATTGGAACCAACTTACGTTAACCTGTTANCGTTACGTGATATTTTCGTAATAGGACTCCTTGAAACACACTAGTCAAATTGGAACCAACTTACGTTAACCTGTTATTCGTTACGCATTACTTAAAATGTGAAATTATCGCGATCCCGGCCATGAGGGTGTTCCAATTTAATGAAGAACAAAGACAGAGGGAAGTAAGCAGGGTTGTTTGACGAGTTCGGGGGTGGAGAGGGCAGCAGCTGTAGCTGTGATGGTGTTACCTCGGGAAAGCCATTTTCGTAGTTGAGCTCCATCGGTATCAGCTGGTGATGTAACCTGCTGGAGTCCACCGCCTCCTTCACTGTCATGTTCCACCACAGGTTGTTGACGGACACCTGTGATCACCGATACATCACAACACATTACCTACTTTAAGGTTTAGTCTACACATGTTAAGAACCAAACGAGATTACTTATTGGAGAGTTAGGCACAAGGAAAATCTCCACCGCAAGGGTGGGCTGGTTTTCCAAAGAGGTCGTTTTTAAGCTTGTGGCAAATTGTGAAATGATACAGGATGTCCCACTCTAAGCCGAACTCATGTTTTCGTTAGTAATTTTAACAATAACGAAGATATTATAACAACATTTTGAACAAACTTACTTTACTTTGTGTGAAATGTGATGCCATCTGCGTCTAAACAACAATGAAATCGACACTCCATATTGAAGACGCAACTAAGTAGAATTGTTAAATGTTTGTGGGTCTGCGTCATTTAGTTTTGGATTGTCAGCCCGTGGATGTTATACCTCGTGACCGCCAACGTGTCTCCAGTCAGTCCGCTGTGGTGCGGATATCTGTAGGAAGCTGTTGTGTCTCCTGGCCGGAGGAGTATATTGTGGAGCAGCATGTCTTCCTTGTTCGGACATACTGGAAAGCAGACTCGATTAAGGCATGTTAACAGATGTCCCGAGAAAAGTTTGGAGGCAGACATGCACCGAGTACATCCACAATTTAAGCCCTGGCGATGAAACTCGAAATCAAGGGAATTAATTGAACCAGAATGAAGTGGGTCGTCCTAAGATGTCACACAAAACTGTCGAGGATGTAAGGCTCCGACTACTGGCACCTTCAAAGAAGCCACTGCTTCGACTTTCTCGGTAAACCGGATTGTCAAAAAGCACTTGCCTTCGTGCAGCAAAAGAAGTCCAACTCTATGTGTACCGTATCTCTGTCTTGCACGAACTAAGGAGTCTCACACAGTGAAACATGTGGCATACTGTAGGTTTATAGCAGACATTTATGCATGCTAGTTCGAGTATTCTGGATTATTAATTTTTTCCTACGAAGCTTTATTTCAACTTTTAGGCTATGAAATTATCAAACCTCTCGTCTTTGGACCAGTGAAAATCTCCACGCGGCGCATCAAGAACCTCTCCATTCAGAAGTGTGGTGCGCATTATTGGTCCAATTTTTTTTTCAAGACAACCATCACGACTGCTGTAAACATGAACATATTCCACATTCAATTTAGCTTTGTTGTGATGTCATCACATTTCACACAAATCAAAGTAGGTCTGCCGCAAATTTCTTTACAATACCATTTTCCTACTCTGCTGTAACATTTAATTAAAGGAATTGTGTAATACAATGTTTTTTTAAATCCAGTTTTATGCCCGAATATTAAATAATATGCCGATATATTTTGTTGATGTTACACTCTAGCTTGAAGAACAAAGTTTATTATTCAAGTAGGTTCTAACACAATACAAATCGGGGGGTTTTAAAAGTTGCACTCATTTTACGAAAATCACAACTAGCCGTCCTTTTCGTTTAATTCAAAACGAAGGAAATCCGGTACACATGTAGCATCTGTGCTACCTAGCGGCAAGAATTTTAAGTTGCCAAATTGTTAGCGTTGGCCTTCCCAATCGGAGTATAATAAAGCCCCTGGCACAATAGGCGGTTGGTGCAGGACAGTGTAGTGTATTTGAGATGGTACAATTTCCGGCTGGTGGTTGACGTTGGTTGGTGGTTGGTCCTAAAATAATTTCAACTCGCGTTTAGTAGTTGTTGTTGGTGGTTGGTGTTGTTGGTGGTGGTTGGTGTTGTGGCGAGTTGGAACTTCTACCACCAATCACCAATCAGAGAGCGTTTCCTAGCTTCTGAACGAGTTATAGTTGAAAATCTTTGAAATGGCGGAAAATAATTGCGAAAATAAAGATAATTACATCAAGCTGATAATACACATGTCGTTACTCAGCAACCAGTAAGGTTAACATTAAAATTCCCATGTGTAACGTCATACGAGTCTATTGTATTTGCAGGCTTTTACGAAGCTTTTTCATGATTGCAAACTAATATGAGTTAGTTATATAAGTATTAATTATTTTTTTTTACAAAATTCAGTACATTTAATTTTTAGCATAAGGAAATAATGTTTTAAATATAGTCTACTTTATTGTGCTTTATTAAAAAAATAGATAATACCAACAATAAAAGTCTTTTTTGCTTAGTTATAAAAATTTAAATCCCAACAATAGCAAATCAAAATAAATGTTACACCTTTGTTAAGACTCTACTGCTATCTGTTAGCACAACCGCGAAACAATGTACAACAACGCCAACCCTGCCTGGTGTGCCATGAAACACATAGCAGACCAACCGAAAACCACCAAAAACAAATATCACCACCAACCGCTTATTGTGCCAGGGAAACCCATGGAGGTAAGAAGTATAGGAGTTTGTGTTTACAACATTTCCAACGCACTTTGCTGATGCCGATGGCGGGAGCGACCACGCCCCCTCTGGCTTCCAAAACATCACTGGCTGCAATGTTTACATACGCTAGAAACGAGTATTTTTCCTCCGTGACTGACCGAAAATAGTACACTAATTGGCGAGTTTCGAGTAAATAAACTCGGATACCTTTTTCGAAGGAATCAATAATAAATTTTCAAGATAGATAGTATAAATTAGCATCTTTAAATTTTAGCTCGCATAGCTGTAATCCAAGACTGCATATCATGTAGAACTGAATCTGCATTAGAGGTTTCTGCATATTAAATGAACTCTGATTTGGCTGAAAGTATAAACAAATACATTCACTAAGATATTTGGCATGAAATAGTTACAGCTACCTGTAAGGTTTATAAGCTCTCAGTTAAAATTTGAAAGGCAGCCTCGAAAATTTCGTTAGTAATATTATGTTTCTTCATTATTTAGTTGCACATTCTTAATTCCAATGACGTTTAAACCTCGTATTTAATTTACATCTGAGGCACAGTCATTTGTAAGTACTTTACCCTAAATATGAGTTTATCATCCACAACAGACCAAATAACGAAATAATATGTTTTCAAGAATTAGGCAGGCTGTTCCAGAAACCTCTTTTAAGGAACTCCTGTTGCAAATATGTATTTGACATGTTAATTCCAAAACCGTACGTTCTAGAATAATTGTATATTTCAAGATGAATAAACGTGTTTTAAGACTAATCAACTTTAAATTGATCGTAAGGTGGGAAATTGTGTTATTCAACAAGGTACTATACAATGAACCCACTATTCTGTGTGTTCATTAAGAGTACCTTATCTTGCTGTTAACCTATTATATTTTATTGTTTACTGCAAGTATTTTTTAAGTCAATTGAACACATAACATGTTTAGCAATGTGCTAAATGGGAGCGCCTTAATATTGATTACACAAACAGTGTCTTCTCCTATATTTTCCACTGTAACACATTTTATAAAATTACCACATTGATTTTTGTGCCAATATCATGTATCATAACCGTAGAAACACAATATAGTGTAATTTTAGTTACATTAGAAATTTAATTGAACAACTCTATTGCCAGGTTCATGTTGACTAAACAAGATAATGGCCCTGGGAAAATATTTGTTGTCATTGTTATCAGGCCTAGGTACCATATACAACATGATCGTATTCAGTAGTATTGGTGTTTTTCATTGTAGAGTATTCGAACCATCAACATATCCTTGGTTAGATTAGACTTTGTTATGTTGTTAGTCACATTAAGAATCTATCAACTATACACCTCCCTAGTGAGATATTGCATGCAACATACATTCATTACAAAATAAGTGTTACTTTATTATAAATTATCCTTAAAATTACATATTTTATTTATCAATGTACACTCTCTGGTGCATCGTCTGTATCCGCCAAATATAGACACATTTGCAGCATTAAAATAAAACTCGTTTGCATTAGATGTACACTATTTCAAGATATGCCTTAAAAAGATTAGACTACCACAGCCTCAATGGTTAATCTCAACCATTATTCTTATGGAAGAATATTTTTAGACTATGTTTACACAGTAAACGTTAGCTTCTGAGGAACACTTCCATAAGTAAACGTGACTTTATTACACAGAAGAGCGAAAAAAATACACAAAAAGCTATTCACTATTAAATAACTATGAAATATAATTTAAACTTCAGCCAAATAACAGTTAGTACTAACGAGTATCTAGTCCAATGCTTACTACAAGCTGCAAAAAATAAGCGAAAAAGAAACGCACATTATAGTACACTCAACTATAAAATGTGATTCTATCCAGATTAAAAAAAAAATTCTACAGCCGTATTCAGAACATGATGTTATTGTGAAAATTCTTTGAAACACATTTAAATTCACACCAATAACACAACTACAGCCAGTACAAAATCGCTTTGTTTTGGTAGTCAGAGGGGGCGTGTCCCAAAAATCAAATGGCTTCCGGATTTAAGCAAGATTCCTACTCCCCTAGTTCTTACCAACCATGCCTTTAACCTCACCTTATCGCAGGACATCAGCGAGTACACGCCCGTGTTAATTATGTTCGCCAACCTTGGGCAAACTAAATGTGTGCCGCTTATCCTCTTCCTCAGTAACGATACATCAAAAATGAAGTAGGTGAGGTTTAACGTCTCGTCGACATCGATGTCATTTGAGATGGTGTCAAAACGAGGACACTGTGTGCTTTATTGGAAATGGCGTCTCCTCTAAAAATTTGCCGCTTTAGGCCATGGCTTAGTGTGTCATAGTGGCTATAACAACCACGAAAAGAGACATAATATTAAAAAATATTCTAGAGAGTAAATTGAAGCTTTTAAATAGGTCTTTGTGTGCTTTTCACTGTTCCATTAGCGCAAGCTAACTTAACATTGTTAGGTGCTACTTAGTGTATCAAATATGTCACCATTATATTATATAAACTGGTCCGCAAAGATCCATTATATATGATTTAGGTAATTAGAGAATGAACAACTGTTCTTTCAACACTAGGTGTATAACATAAAATAGGGTTTATTAGCACGTTTATAATACAATAACTGAAAGAAAATGTTCAAAATTACGTTGTGAGTTAGTGAACTAAACTCAATATTAATCGGTGTCAATCCACCGGATAACAATCTAAATTATGCGTCTGCAAAATTTTAAATCTGAATCAACGCAAGGAAATTTGCAGCAATCCCTTTTTGTTATTGTTGCTTACTTATGTACTTTACTTCGTTGTGCCGAAAGGCTAAAACGGAGGTGGCTTACAAAACAAACAAAACTTAATTTAATAACTGCATACGCATTCATGCATTTCAAGGGGGATTGAACCCTGATTCACTGGCATTGTGGGCTGGCATTCACCCCACAGTGCCACAGAAATTTGCAGCAACATTCCAGATGTTCTTTCGAAAACCATGAATGGCACTGAAAAAACCACAACGCACCTTATGTAGGATGATCCACATTATATGATGTATTTGCAACAACTTTGTCGGCAAGTGATAGAATAAGGACAATGAAACACTGCAGATTGAGTTTTAAATTCTGGAATGGAATTACTTGGATATTGTAATTAACGGAGACTTGTGTGCAATTACTATTTAACAAGAGTTTGCAAACAATCATAAATTCCTAAAGAGAAAAAAAGTGTTAGCGTAACCACGCTTTTATTGTTTTAATTCCTGACTAAAGATGGTATGTGAACGGCTTCGTTATTGGAGATAAAGCAACAGTTTAACTCACATGACGAAGTGTCCCATTACCGCAAACATCTATATGTTGCTTCTGTGTAAAATATACAAAACGCAGGAGACTTGTTAATGCCTGTAGGTGGGCAACACTCATCACACACTATGGTGAAAGTGGTGTAAAATAGGGATTTTGAGTAGCAGAAAACGACAAGGAACCTTGTAGTTTGCTGTAACTTGCACATATTTTACTTTCAGTAAAGTTACATGCGGAATCCTAGCCAATAATGGAGTTTTAGTTTATAACGCAAAGGCGCTTATTTGTTAATTTTTTATGTTTCTGTACTGATAAAATGAATGGAGAGATTTTGGCGGCTCTTAACATCGATGTCTTGAGAGCCGATGAGGGTGAAGTGAGGTGGGTATGGAGCAGCACCGGAATGCAAGGAATTTCAAACTTGTAGGAAACTTTCCACAGATATTTGCACACGACCTGGCCAGCAGTCAGCTAAATCTTCCTATAACAATCCGTACCAGCGGCCATTCAAGCTTGCGTGCAGTCTTCCAAGTAAACTCCCATCGTGGCATGTGGGTTTAAGACGGTCGCCTACCTGGTGTTATAGTCGTATTTGAGGCAGAGAAGCGCGGGAGAGATAAGGACGACATTGCCATTCACATCAAGTAGACCATCATCGCTACGCGCAAGGCTCTAAACTCGCCTGCAGTTTTTTTGTCCTGTTGCATGTATATATATGAGATTTTAAGCGCTGACCATGTCATTGTACCGATGAAAAGTCTGTAGGACAGTTCAGTACAATTTTATATTCTAGTTTCGATCGTGTGGGTATTATGTTTTAAGATACGTACTGCATTCTGAAAAAAAAAAAAAAACAGTTTTTTACGATGTTAGAGGGCTTAAAAATTATATTTGTAGCACATGTGTGAAGTATTTGAAAATGCAATTTGNGTATAGGAGTTGGTGTTTACAACCTTTCCAATACACGTTGCTGATGTCGATGGCGGGAGCGACCACGCCCCTTCTGGCGCCCAAAACATTACTGGCTGCAATGTTTACATACGCTAGAAACGAGCATTTTTCCTCCGTGACTGACCGAAAATAGTACACTAATTGGCGAGTTTCGAGTAAATAAACTCGGATACCTTTTTCGAAGGAATCAATAATAAATTTTCAAGATAGATAGTATAAATTAGCATCTTTAAATTTTAGCTCGCATAGCTGTAATCCAAGACTGCATATCATGTAGAACTGAATCTGCATTAGAGGTTTCTGCATATTAAATGAACTCTGATTTGGCTGAAAGTATAAACAAATACATTCACTAAGATATTTGGCATGAAATAGTTACAGCTACCTGTAAGGTTTATAAGCTCTCAGTTAAAATTTGAAAGGCAGCCTCGAAAATTTCGTTAGTAATATTATGTTTCTTCATTATTTAGTTGCACATTCTTAATTCCAATGACGTTTAAACCTCGTATTTAATTTACATCTGAGGCACAGTCATTTGTAAGTACTTTACCCTAAATATGATTTTATCATCCACAACAGACCAAATAACGAAATAATATGTTTTCAAGAATTAGGCAGGCTGTTCCAGAAACCTCTTTTAAAGAACTCCTGTTGCAAATATGTATTTGACATGTTAATTCCAAAACCGTACGTTCTAGAATAATTGTATATTTCAAGATGAATAAACGTGTTTTAAGACTAATCAACTTTTAATTGATCGTAAGGTGGGAAATTGTGTTATTCAACAAGGTACCATACAATGAACCCACTATTCTGTGTGTTCATTAAGAGTACCTTATATTGCTGTTAACCTAATATATTTTATTGTTTACTGCAAGTATTTTTTAAGTCAATTGAACACATAACATGTTTAGCAATGTGCTAAATGGGAGCGCCTTAATATTGATTACACAAACAGTGTCTTCTCCTATATTTTCCACTGTAACACATTTTATAAAATTACCACATTGATTTTTGTGCCAATATCATGTATCATAACCGTAGAAACACAATATAGTGTAATTTTAGTTACATTCGAAATTTAATTGAACAACTCTATTGCCAGGTTCATGTTGACTAAACAAGATAATGGCCCTGGGCAAATATTTGTTGTCATTGTTATCAGGCCTAGGTACCATATACAACATGATCGTATTCAGTAGTATTGGTGTTTTTCATTGTAGAGTATTCGAACAATCAAAATATCCTTGGTTAGATTAGACTTTGTTATGTTGTTAGTCACATTAAGAATCTATCAACTATACACCTCCCTAGTGAGATATTGCATGCAACATACATTCATTACAAAATAAGTGTTACTTTATTATAAATTATCCTTAAAATTACATATTTTATTTTTCAATGTACACTGTCTGGTGCATCGTCTGTATCCGCCAAATATAGCCATATTTGCAGCATTAAAATAAAACTCGTTTGCATTAGATGTACACTATTTCAAGAAATGCCTTAAAAAGATTAGACTACCACAGCCTCAATGGTTAATCTCATCCATTATTCTTATGGAAGAATATTTTTAGACTATGTTTAAACAGTAAACGTTAGCTTCTGAGGAACACTTCCATAAGTAAACGTGACTTTATTACACAGGAGAGCGAAACAAATACACAAAAAGCTATTCATTATTAAATAACTATGAAATATAATGTAAACTTCAGCCAAATAACAGTTAGTACCAACGAGTATCTAGTTCAATGCTTACTACAAGCTGCAAAAAATAAGCGAAAAAGAAACTCACATTTTCGTACACTCAACTATAAAATGTGATTCTATCCAGATTAAAAAAAAAAAATTCTACAGCCGTATTCAGAACACGATGTTATTGTGAAAATTCTTTGAAACACATTTAAATTCACACCAATATTACAGCTACAGCCAGTACAAAATCGCTTTGTTTTGGTAGTCAGAAGGGGCGTGTCCCAAAAATCAAATGGCTTCCGGATTTAAGCAAGATTCCTACTCCCCTACTTCTTACCAACATGCCTTAACCTCACCTTATCGCATGACGTCAGCAAGGAGACGCACGTGTTAATTATGTTCACCAACCTTGGGCAAACTAAATGTGTGCCGCTTATCCTCTTCCTCAGTAACGAAACATCAAAAACGAGGTAGGTCAGGTTTAACGTCTCGTCGACATCGATGTCATTTGAGATGGTGTCAAAACGAGTACAGTGTGTAATTTATTGGAAATGGCGTCTCCTCAAAAAATTTGCCTCTTTAGGCCATGGCTTAGTGTGTCATAGTGACTATAATATCCACGAAGTGAGACACAATATTAAAATATTCTAGAGAGGAAATTGAAGCTTTTAAATAGGTCTTTGTGTGCTTCTCACTGTTCCATTAGCGCAAGCTAACTTAACATTGTTAGGTGCTACTTAGTGTATCAAATATGTCACCATTATATTATATAAACTGGTCCGCAAAGTTACATTGTATATGATTTAGGTAATTAGAGAATGGACAACTGTTCTTTCAACACTAGGTGTATAACATAAAATAGGGTTTATTAGCACGTTTATAATACAATAACTGAAAGAAAATGTTCAAAATTACGTTGTGAGTTAGTGAACTAAACTCAATATTAATCGGTGTCAATCCACCGGATAACAATCTAAATTATGCGTCTGCAAAATTTTAAATCTGAATCAATGCAAGGAAATTTGCAGCAATCCCTTTTTGTTATTGTTGCTTACTTATGTACTTTACTTCGTTAAGCCGAAAGGCACACACATTCATGCATTTCAAGGGGGTTTGAACCCCGATTCACTTGCATTGTAGGCTGGCATTCACCCCACAGTGCCACAGAAATTTGCAGCAACATTCCAGATGTTCTTTCGAAAAGGATTAATGGCACTGAAAAAACCACAACGCACCTTATGTAGGATGATCCACATTATATGATGTATTTGCAACAACTTTGTCGGCAAGTGATAGAATAAGGACAATGAAACACTGCAGATTGAGTTTTAAATTCTGGAATGGAATTACTTGGATATTGCAATTAACGGAGACTTGTGTGCAATTACTATTTGACAAGAGTTCGCAAACAATCATAAATTCCTAAAGCGAAAAAAAGTGTTAGCGTAATCACACTTTTATTGTTGCAATTCTTGACTGATGATGGTACGTGAACGGCTTCGTTATTGGAGATAACACAACAGTATAACTCACGTGACGGAGTGTCGCATTACCGCAAACATTTATACGTTGCTGCTGTGTAAAATATACAATACGCAGGAGACTTGTAAATGTCTGTAGGTGGGGAACACTCATCACACTTCAGGTGAAAGTGGTGTAAAATATGGACTTTGAGTAGCAGAAAACCACAAGGAACCTTGTAGTTTGCTGTAACTTGCACATATTTTACTTTCAGTAAAGTTACATGCGGAATCCTAGCCAATAATGGAGTTTTAGTTTATAACGCAAAGGCGCTTATTTGTTAATTTTTTATGTTTCTGTACTGATAAAATGAATGGAGAGATTTTGGCGGCTCTTAACATCGATGTCTTGAGAGCCGATGAGGGTGAAGTGAGGTGGGTATGGAGCAGCGCCGGAATGCAAGGAATTTCAAACTTGTAGGAAACTTTCCACAGATAATTGCACACGACCTGGCCAGCAGTCAGCTAAATCTTCCTATAACAATCCGTACCAGCGGCCATTCAAGCTTGCGTGCAGTCTTCCAAGTAAACTCCCATCGTGGCATGTGGGTTTAAGACGGTCGCCTACCTGGTGCTATAGTCGTATTTGAGGCAGAGAAGCGCGGGAGAGATAAGGACGACATTGCCATTCACATCAAGTAGACCATCATCGCTACGCGCAAGGCTCTAAACTCGCCTGCAGTTTTTTTGTCCTGTTGCATGTATATATATGAGATTTTAAGCGCTGACCATGTCATTGTACCGATGAAAAGTCTGTAGGACAGTTCAGTACAATTTTATATTCTAGTTTCGATCGTGTGGGTATTATGTTTTAAGATACGTACTGCATTCTGAAAAAAAAAAAACCAGTTTTTTACGATGTTAGAGGGCTTAAAAATTATATTTGTAGCACATGTGTGAAGTATTTGAAAATGCAATTTGTTCCTTGTGTGGAATGCTTTCTTTCGGGGTAAACATAATGGAGAAGTATAATAGTTTTTAAAAAAATATGCATATTTTAAAACATGCAGCAATGCAGTTTGAGCGTCAGGTAGGCAATCGCCTTACGTTGCAGCTCACTTCAACAAGAGGTGAAGGTCAAGGCACCATACACAGTAGCTGAGAGAATCGCGTTTAGCCTGAGGAGGGGGATTCTGAGAGGGAAAATGCAGAAGAGGCCAGAGTTACGCAGCAGCCACCATCCGTGTTGCAATACCGAAATGCTTTTTGTCAAACGATCATCATAAACGACGCAAAATTGAAATGAGGTTAGAGCACTGATTATGTAAGCAAGTGCTTCAAAATTTTTGTACTGTAACATGTTGCGCTCTACATCTCTTCACTTGACCCGTCCCTCTCGAGCGTGCGAAGCTCAGTGATTAAAAATCATCATTGTTAACCTGAGAAATGCGCGGATATTTACAAAAGGGTGCCACCGTACGTGCTGCAATACATATATCAGGACTCGTGCCACTCCCGTTCTTCAGGATTGAACGCCTGCGGTTATCATTACAAGAATGTTATGCTCATTGCCCTTGCCTTCTTCAGCGCTACTCTGAGAGCGAGGAACCTTCTGGGTCATGCGGCTTGAACTATTTAAGCCACAGCAGGCCCCTGAGTGGTGTCTGGAGCCTTGTGCGGACTTAGGCGCTAGGATTGCGGGACCAGCGAAGCGACGATGACAGCGACCAGCGAGAGTGAAGTCTGCGAGCATCGGTACATTAGAGAGTGATATTGAGTGGTGGGACGTTGAACTGATGCGTGAGTGACAGACATTTTGACTGACGGAAAAAGACAGTTTGATTGAATATTTGTAAATAATAAGTGCGCATTCAGTGATTGTAGCAGGTATAAAGACAGTGATAAGGACTTAAATTAGAATTGNTTAATTAGAATTGAGTTGGGTATTAAATATTGCACTCACTGACAGTAATAAGTGTTCGTAGTAGATATAGGTATTTTTAATGTTGTAAATAATAGATGCATGCATTCTTATAGCTGTGTAAATAATTTAAGTAATTAAATGTGGTTCTATTATTTTTACTTAGACTTCAATCCCTCACGAACTCGGATACGCCCCATGGCAACTTGTAATAGTATACTTCTTCTAACCAATTTATCATGCAATTATATTAAATTCAAACAGGTAAAAGTATTTTTCTTGTATAAAAGAAATCGTCTTTTGAAAATTAAGGTATAAACAAACACCTTCATTGTTTTTGACCATGTGATTTGAAAGTTGTATTGGTGTAGAGTAGGTCAATGTTCCATTCATGCGCAAATTCCTATTTATTCTGTTTCCGTTCTCACTACACTTTACACCTAAAGTCTCAAGGAGCCATAGAACATTGCAATACATGTTACACTGGCCCTCTTTTCCCCGATGTTCATTCCCTGGCCCACATATTAATTTACTTTTTCATATTGTCTGATTTTAACTACCTGTTCTGTGTGTTATGTTACATTCAGTTACTTTACTTTAGGTTATTGTATATTTTCCCCAACTGCTTACTTACTGTATTTTTTCTGTTTGTTTCAGTTTCGTTTCTGTTTAATTTTCTGCCAATCCATTTCAAAGGAAGAGTGTTATTCATATTCTGGCATGCTGAATTGTGTCACAGTTCCTATGTTTGTAATTTTCTTTAAATTTTTGTAACTGTTCCTGTTGTCTGAATAAAACATTTCTCAATTAATCACTCAATCAAAACATGCGCACGTCCATAGGGAAAGCTGACTATCACTTGCGTAGTCTTAGAGGGGATTCTGGCCGAGTGCGGTACCTCTGTGGTGGCGGTGGTGATCTTGGTGCCGCCTGCCGCCCCCACAACCAGCCTGACGTCGCCGCCCCTGTCCACGAAGATGGTGGGCGCCATGGACGACAGCGGCCTCTTGCCCGGCTCGATGTAGTTGTTGGGGAACGGCAGCAGGCCGTAGGCGTTCGTCATGTTGGGCGCCGAGAAGTCGTCCATCTCGTTGTTCAGGATGATGCCCGTGCTCAGCGACCGCACCCGTGACCCGAAACTGCACACACACACACACGAGCCGTCCTCACTAACAAATGCAGAGTGCAGAGTGCGTCCTAGGGCGGAGGCAAGGTTTAGTGTACTCAGGTTGGCAACAGAGCGAAATTACTTATGGGAGAGTTTGGTGCAGGAAACATTTCCACAGCAAGGTGCACTGGTGTTTACAAAGAGATTGCTTTTAAGCTGGCGGCAATGGAGAAATTCTATACACTTGTGTGTAAATATACATGTTATCTCGAATTGTGATGTACAGTGTACTGCTCATATTGAAATATTGAGTATTACCTTTCCTTTGTAATTATCATTCACAGCCCCAATTGCTGTTTACAAGAGAAAGCAGTAGAAATGTTTGGCTTTGAGATTTCGTAAACTCGTTTATTTTAGCGAAAGTTACGAATTTAAGAGCGAAATAAATATAGCTTTCAGTAAAAGGATTTTTTTTTAAATTCCGTTATCACATTTGATTAATTTTGTAGAGCAACATTTTCTAAATACAGTTTTACAACCGCAAATTGAACATCATGTAAGCACACTAACTCGAAGAACACAGTTTATTATTTACGTAGGTTTTAGCACAGTACAAATTGGAAAATACNTCATGTAAGCACACTAACTCGAAGAACACAGTTTATTATTTACGTAGGTTTTAGCACAGTACAAATTGGAAAATACCAAAAAAATGCAATTATCATATTTGTTTACATGATCAAACCAAGAAAATCCATCGAACCTACAACATCAGTTGTTACATGGCGGCAAATATTTTTAGTTGCCAAACTGTTAGTTTTTAGCTTCGCATATTTACTTAATGATGCCGAGTATTTGAAGGTCTCGCAGTACGTAAATTTCTGACATTTGAATGTTAACATTATAACAACAGTTGGGTAGTGCANGAGTATTTGAAGGTCTCGCAGTACGTAAATTTCTGACATTTGAATGTTAACATTATAACAACAGTTGGGTAGTGCAGTTCGTTACCGATTTTTATAAATGCCAACTTTTTGCGACNATTTACTTAATGATGCAGAGTATTTGAAGGTCTCGCAGTACGTAAATTTCTGACATTTGAATGTTAACATTATAACAACAGTTGGGTAGTGCAATTCGTTACCGATTTTTATAAATGCCAACTTTTTGCGAAAAGTTGTACTTATAAACCACTAGGAGATGGCAAGGGCTACTTTGGAACACCCACCTCATGCTTCTCCGCCTTTATATGCACAAAGCAATAAACTGATGTGCTTGCTGTAGTGCTGCGCGCAAACTTGAGGTTTTCGGTTGTGACATTTTCATTCGATGGCATTAAAATAACAACACACGCATGCTCTGCGTTCCTGTACTTGTGAAAACTCTCTTTATATCATTTTTCACGCCTAAATATTGGTAATGAAAATACTCGTTTTATTGATTTTCACATTAATAAAATATTTATGATACAAGAAATTATTTAACATGTAAATATGATAATTTTATTATTTTGTTAATTGATGCTACTAAATAAAATACATTATCAATTTTTAAGAGTTTTTATTTCTCGAAAGAAATTCTCGGTCCACAGATAGGCAGCTAAGGCAGGTGATGTCAGTGGGTTGCAACAAACACCAGAGATACGAATCGCCCACTAGGGAGGTTTCTCACATCCTTGCATGTCTACGAGTTACAGACAGCACAAAGTGCGCCTTTCCTTCAGTCACAAATCACGCGCATGTATGTTTCAGGAAAATCATCCTGTTTGCAATTCAAATGGCTGTGCGTCACTTCAGATTATTCGGTTGTTTTAACATAATTAGCAGTCAGTCACTTTGTGTGCTCAACGAGTTGCCACTCGTAGTTAAATGAAGTACAGGAGCAAATGGCCTAGCAAGTTCACAAGATGGCTAACTTTTGAAGACCCAAAGATGACAAATTGTAGCAGTTTACTCCAGAAGTTAAACATATACACACTAGTTATAAACTGCACGTATGAACAGTATCCGTACAGATTTCGCAATCATAATATTGGTACGAGTACGAAGAAATATATAAAGCAAATGAATCCCCACCATAAAAAATTGCAATATTTTTTGTGTAATATTTTTTCTGAATCTGTCATTTAATGTTTGTAATAGTGAATAACTCCCTAAGTATTATAAAATTTACCATGCTTGTTTGTTTTAATTATCTCCGTAAATTCTCCTAAGAAAGTAACTGGCATTACCTTTTAATTAAATAATAAGAGTGCTTTGTCGTGAGGTAGGTAGTTATGTATTAACATCTTGTTGAAACTAAGGTCATTAGAGACGGAGAGGGTTGCTCAGAAAAGCAGGGACGGGAAAGTAATCGGCCATTGCCTCTGCAATGGAACCATCCCAGCACACGCCGGGAGTGAATTTCGGGTAAACATAGAAAACTGAAATAAGGCTGGCCGGACTAGGAATTGAATCCAGGTACTTCTCGAATGCGAGTTCAAAGGTTGACTCTGCGCCACCTCGTTCGGTGTCTGGTCATTAGGCATTGCCTGCTTCGCAGTATGGAGGTGGCGGGTTCTGTCTCAGCCGATACTGCTTATCCCTGTGTTTATTTATATACCCAGTTGAAGCAAACTGAGTGGCCAAAAATCACCAGACACCTACTGCTGTTTGTTCCAAAGGCACCAACCATGTTAATAACAGAATGCCTGACTTCCCGTTGCTGTAATGACACCACTGACACTTCGGAATAGGCTCTAGACTCTCCAGTAAGTTCAGATACAGTTCAGATTGTGGAATTTGTGTTCATTATTCCTGTAGCATGATGAATAGTTTTAGGTCGTTCGAATGGGCTCAAATGCATACGAAGATCTACGTCACACCAAATATGTTGTATCGTGGCTTTGAACAGACCCATTTATCAGTCCCACCTGAGTGTCAAAACTGCAATGTAGGCAAGCTGATCTTTCTGTTTGGACAACAGAATCATCGTGCTGACATAGGAAAGAGCATGTTCCAAACTGTCGCAATAGTGTGAGAAGAAAGTTATTGTCTAAAATATATTGGTATATGTTAGAGTTCATTGATCCATCAATATAACTAATCACTCAATCCCTGACCAAGAGAAACCGCCCCAGACTACCTCCACCACCAAAAGTCACTGACAATTAGATTATAAGGGAAATGCTGTTAGCCAAGCATTTGATAGGTCCACACGTGTCAATCCAAGTGCCATATTATGTACCGTGACTCAACACACTTACGGCCTACGTCGGCTCCTCAAGTCAATGACTATGTTGTTATCACCACTTCAAATGATGTCAATCATTGGTATGTGTGATCATTTTATTCTTGGCAACGACACAACCACTAAAACCAAGTAATAACACTTCCTGAAGAAGAGTTTTGTCATTAGGCTCTGTACCTTAGCTTCAACGGAATTCCTCTGCAGTCGATGACATGGCTGTCCGACTATTGACTCACAAAAAATTTTTCAGAGTTCACTAGTCCCAAATAGTTAGTTTCTTGGACCCTACCATAATACACTGGTGAGCCTAAATACTGGTATAGGTGTGCGTATGCAAATTACAGAGGTATGGAACCAATCAGAGTAACGCGATGCGGTCGACAGCCCCTATATAAGACAACAAGCGTCTGTCAAAGTTGCTAGACCTGTTACTGCTGCTACAATGGCAGGTTATCAAGATTTCAGTGAGTTTGAATGTGGTATTATAGTCGGCGCATGAGATATGGGAGATAACATCTCCGAGGTAGCGATAAAATTTGGATTTTCTCGTACAACCATTTCACGAGTGTACCGTGAATAGCGGGAATCCGATAAAACATCAAATCTTCGTCATTGCTGCAGCCGGAAAAAGATCGTGAACGTATGGCACAAACGACGACTGACAAGAATCATTAAACGTGACTGACGTGCAACTCTTTCTCAAATTGGCTCAGATTTCAATGCGGGGGCATTAAAAAGTGCCAGCGTGCGAACTATTCAACGGACCATCATTTATTTGGGCTTTCGGAGCCAAAGGCCCACTCGTGTACCGTTGTTGACTGCACGACACAAAGCTTTCCGCCTCACATGCGCCCGCTAACACCGCCATTGGACTGTTTATGACTGGAAACATGTTGCCTGGTATGATGAGTCTCGTTTCCAATTGTATTGGGCGGATGGACGTGTACGGGTATGGAGACATCCTCATGAATCCATGGACCCTACATGTCAACAGAGGACTGTTCAAGCTGGGGGACGCTCTGTAATGGTTTGGGGCTTGTGCAGTTAGCGAGAAATGGGACCCCTGATACGTCTAGATACAACTCTGAGAGGTGACAGATACGTAAGCATCCTGTCCGATCACCTGCACCCATTCATGTCCATTGTGCATTCCGACGTATGTGGGCAATTCCAGCAGGACAATACGACATCCCACACGTCGAGAGTTGCTACCAAGTGGATCCAGGAACACTCTTCTGACTTTAGACACTTTCATTGGCCACGCAAATCACCAGACATGAACATTATTGAACATATCTGGAATGCCTTGCAACGTGCTGTTCAGAACAGATCTCCACCACCTCGCACTCTTATGGATTTGTGGACTGCATTGCAGGATTCATGGTGTGAATTGCCTCCTGCATACCTTCAGACATTAGTCGTGTCCAAGCCACGTCGTCTTGCGGCACTTCTGCGTGCTCGCGGGGGCCCTACACGATATTAGGTAGGTGTACCAGTTTTTTGTATCTTTAGTGTAATGCTTGGTACTAGTGATTCCATGGTGTTTCAACTTGATAACGATATTGCTAATAGTCGACTGAAGCACATTTTAGTGCTGTGAGCTCTCTCTGACAGATACCAGAATTGACTGGCCTTTACAAACATTCCCCGTTAGAATGCACACAACTCTCTCCACTGACTCGCTGTGTTCGTAAAAACCGTGTATGATGTGAAGTCTCTCTCTTCGCTTACGTAGTGCCCAACTAGGCAAATTCACAGGGAACAAAGAGGCCACATGATAAATGTAGGTAGGTAGGTAGGTAGGTCTTAACATCTCGCCAATAGCAGTGTTATATGAGATGGAGCCAGTTGCTCGGAGAGTAAAAAATGGGAAAGGAAGGAAACACTCATGCCATGTATGTAAGAGTGAATCTGTTGTGATTTATGTAAATCTTGGGGAACAAAGTTGAGGATGGATGGGCTTAGAATGAAGTCAGGTCCCTCCACTGCGCCACCTCGTTCGGTGGCGAGTATAAGCAAATTCCTTTAAAGTTCATTATCACAAACAAACATTCACCTGTCCAAAACATTATGTTAAAACACTTATTATTGCACCAGAGGAAGTAAATAGGGGATGATCGAGACCTCCAGGTACAAATGAAGTAATGATATAAAACAATCTCTAAACTAATGTGATTATTAAGGAAATTAGGAATTATATGCTGTTATTTGCAAAATGTCAGAAACTTTGATAGGTGACACAACCAATATGTGAATAAAATTTTAACCTGATTTGGTATCTGCCCCCTGTGAACATGTGGCCAGCGATAACAATCAACTAAACCGACGGGTAAGACACTTTTGTTGGTTAATAACACGGTGCCCTCTAATTTCCTAATGCTGTGCCATGTTATCACCTGCCAGATTATCACTGATGGCAGATATCAAATCAGGTAAAAATTTTATTCCCAATTTTCAAGGGCGTCTCTCTCCTTTATGACATGTTCTATAACGAGTCATCTCCCGAAGTTTGTACATGGANTTCCCAATTTTCAAGGGCGTCTCTCTCCTTTATGACATGTTCTATAACGAGTCATCTCCCGAAGTTTGTACATGGAGATCAGGATCATTCAGTATAATTATGATAGTTTGCTGTGTGCAAGGAGAGGAGGTACGCACATGAGGTTGATGGTGCTGGTGACGGAGACGGCGTCGCCGTTGGGCGCCAGGACGCTGATGTGANAGGAGGTACGCACATGAGGTTGATGGTGCTGGTGACGGAGACGGCGTCGCCGTTGGGCGCCAGGACGCTGATGTGACCGGTGCCGTGGTCGTCTGCCTGGGCGAGCACGGCGCCGTAGTGAGCCGGGTCGCTCCACGTCATTGTGTCGTTCACCTGGCGACGCACCTCCTCCGCATACTGCTTCGACGTCAGGTTCTTCAGCAGCTACATCAGCACCATTACCCATAGACACTCACTACAGCACTTGTCATCAAGGTAGGATCAGCATGCTTGATTTGAGAAGAGGCTGTAGCCGGCTGGGAGAGTCAGCACTGTATCAGCCTTGAAACGAGGGTTGGGTGGANACGTCATCGTGTCGTTCACCTGGCCACGCACCTCCTCTGCATACTGCTTCGACGTCAGGTTCTTCAGCAGCTACATCAACACCATCACCCATAAACACTCACTACAGCACTTGTCATCAAGGTAAGATCAGCATGCTTGATTTGAGAAGAGGCTGTAGCCGGCTGGGAGAGTCAGCACTGTACCAGCCTTGAAACGAGGGTTGGGTGGAAAGTCGACGTAATGTAGTGGTGGGGAAAACTGCAATAACTCCAATCTCACATTTGAGAAATGTATACGGAGATTCGCCGGAAATCGAACCCACCGAGGTCCCCACGATTGTGATGGCTTCTCTGTGAAAATGGCAGGATGCAATAGCTGAAGACTGTGAGTTAACCGAGCAAATCCATTTGCGGACAGCTCTTTTTGGTAGCTATTTTAAGTACTATGAGTGGAAATGTGGGCTGGCAACGCAGTGATGTTGCCATGGATTGTGGAAGCTTGGTTCAAGCACCTGACAAGATATCTTGGTTCGATACCAACCAAACGCTCAGTCAAAGATAAGGGAACTCGTATGCACTTACAGGAGATCGCAGGAACACAGGGTGCAAGTATGTGAGGGAAAAGTGCTGAATGTCAACGTTAGGTCTTAATTACTAAAGGTTGCCTAGTAAGAGCATTATAAACAGACCAGGCCCTAAAATAAACAAAAATAGGTTGATACGTGGTCAGTATTATTATGAGATTCTCTAAACTCAACATACTGGTACCCGAACCATTATTATTAATAGTTGTAGGGTATAAACAAATATAATATGTGATCATGGTCTCAGTATTTATTAAAGTGAACCCTAAAGTGTAACACAATTAGTCAGAATTCTTACAGCCAAAATGAACTCCTGTTAAAATGCAAATGAATTAAAGACGAATCACATGTATAAAGTAACATTTTTTTAGAGATTGGTTAACGAAACTTATGAGAGACAGATTAATGGGCGTTACGGGATTTAAACGTCATAATAAAATCGACCGGGTTAAAACAAAATACATGATGACCAAGTTTTAAAACATATTTAAGAAAGCGTTGCAAATGTAACGTATCAATTAACCTACTTTTTGAAGGAATAAAGATACTTATAACAATACCTTTAATTCTGCGTGTCCAGTAAAAATGTTGTGCACTATGTAATAACTTGGAGATCATTTAATANAACTTGGGGATCATTTAATAAATTTGAATTATATTAGGTACGTTGATAGTTCACATTATTATCACTTAATTCAGAAAGAGACGTCTTATTTAGTCCTTCAATTTGGAAGATAGGGTCATCTGATAAAATAAAACTATTATATAATATCGCAGAAAATTCATTTAACAATTATCATTACACTTGGGAAAATTCATTTTGCTAGACATTTTTTTAACACGCATGACCCTACTATTTAATTCTTTGATAATATCATAACTACTTCTTACGTGTTTGTATCCTCGTAGAGGAATGTAGGCTAATTAGTTAGGAGTTAATTTCCTGCATTAAGATAATGAAGGGTTTTGCTCTACTACTGGTTGAGTATTATGTGTTGTGTATGCTTCCACAGCTAGGAGGTGCTGCTTTCCAGCAACCATGTTGGTGACTCCACTCAACTGCGATAAGGTGCCGATGTACTTGTGCACCCCGTTGATAGCCATTTGATAAGTGATCACGTTTAACTTGTCGTCTGCGCTCCGTGCATTTCTCCATATTTTTCTAACTGGGCCTAACCCAGTTGTTTCAATTTCACCTTGCAAACACAACATGGCCTTTGGGACTTACGGTACCGACCGTCACTGGGAATTTTTTTGGGTTTAAACGCTGCTGAAAGTTGCAAGATAAACATTCAATTTTTTGTCAAAGTTTATGAACGCATATAGTATTGATTATTTTCAAATAGCTTCCACGTGAGCGAACAAAAGTGACTTCAGTTGAATGCAACTATAAAAGTTATACCGACATGCAGGTTGCTGTAATAAGCCACTTGAGTTTTACTTTGCACAATTTAGTACAAACGAAACCTTAGTTAACGTGGTGGGTTTCTGTCAACTATGGTACTCATTAAATCATGCTTAATGTAGAATAGCAAATTATAGGTAAGGCTTCAGTGCTGAAACATGCAGTGGGTTGGGACGAACAGTCATCGGCACGCGAAAAGCACGACAACAGTGGAGGCTCGGACATATGGAGAGGGAAACCACTGTCGTACAATAACCTGCTGTTCGATTGGTAGAAGTGGAGTGTAGAGGTTTGGGCGGCTCTAAACAGCGAGGTCTTGACNTTTAAACGTCATAATAAAATCGACCGGGTTAAAACAAAATACATGATGACCAAGTTTTAAAACATATTTAAGAAAGCGTTGCAAATGTAACGTATCAATTAACCTACTTTTTGAAGGAATAAAGATACTTATAACAATACCTTTAATTCTGCGTGTCCAGTAAAAATGTTGTGCACTATGTAATANTTTGAAGGAATAAAGATACTTATAACAATACCTTTAATTCTGCGTGTCCAGTAAAAATGTTGTGCACTATGTAATATCTTGGAGATCATTTAATAAATTTGAATCATATTAGGTACGTTGATAGTTCACATTATTATCACTTAATTCAGAAAGAGACGTCTTCTTTAGTCCTTCAATTTGGAAGATAGGGTCATCTGATAAAATAAAACTATTATATCATATCGCAGAAAATTCATTTAACAATTATCATTACACTTGGGAAAATTCATTTTGCTAGACATTTTTTTAACACGCATGACCCTACTATTTAATTCTTTGATAATATCATAACTACTTCTTACGTGTTTGTATCCTCGTAGAGGAATGTAGGCTAATTAGTTAGGAGTTAATTTCCTGCATTAAGATAATGAAGGGTTTTGCTCTACTACTTGTTGAGTATTATGTGTTTTGTATGATTCCACAGCAAGGAGGTGCTGCTTTCCAGCAGCCATGTTGGTATCTCCACTCAACTGCGATAAGGTGCCGATGTACTTGTACGCCCCGTTGATAGCCATTTGATAAGTGTTTGTGTTTAACTTATCGTCTGCCCTCCATGCATTTCTCCGGATTTTCCTTACTGGGCCTAACCCAGTTGTTTCAATTTCACCTTGCAAACACAACATGGCCTTTGGGACTTACGGTACCGACCGTCACTGGGAATTTTTTTGGGTTTAAACGCTGCTGAAAGTTGCAAGATAAACATTAAATTTTTTGTCAAAGTTTATGAACGCATATAGTATTGATTATTTTCAAATAGCTTCCACGTGAGCGAACAAAAGTGACTTCAGTTGAATGCAACTATAAAAGTTATACCGACATGCAGGTTGCTGTAATAAGCCACTTGAGTTTTACTTTGCACAATTTAGTACAAACGAAACCTTAGTTAACGTGGTGGGTTTCTGCCAACTGTGGTACCCATTAAATCATGCTTAATGTAGAATAGCAAATTATAGGTAAGGCTTCAGTGCTGAAACATGCAGTGGGTTGGGACGAACAGTCATCGGCACGCGAAAAGCACGACAACAGTGGAGGCTCGGACATATGGAGAGGGAAACCACTGTTGTACAATAACCTGCTGTTCGATTGGTAGAAGTGGAGTGTAGAGGTTTGGGCGGCTCTAAACAGCGAGGTCTTGACAGCCGATGAGGGTGAAACAAGGTGAGTTTGGAGCAGCGCCGTAATGCATACGGGAGATCCCCGAGAATATCCCTGGCCAGAGGCATCATCCGGCATGATTTCCACTTGCGAAAATCCGGTAATCGAACCAGGTTCANCAGCCGATGAGGGTGAAACAAGGTGAGTTTGGAGCAGCGCCGTAATGCATACGGGAGATCCCCGAGAATATCCCTGGCCAGAGGCATCATCCGGCATGATTTCCACTTGCGAAAATCCGGTAATCGAACCAGGTTCACCTTGGTGGGAGGCGAGCAGTTTGACCACTACACCACCGTGGCCCTTCAATCGTTAGGGAAACATCCCCTCGAAATACAGGACATACAGTGGACATACTGCAAAACATCTTTACTATTGCCATTGGGGAACTTGTCTGATTATGCATCTGTTGTTAACATTGCTTGTATTGTGTGACATTTTGTACAATTGGATCAGTGAATGTGCCATAAGAAACAGTAAGACGTTGGAATTCCCTCCTTGTTCTCAATCAGTTCATCCCAGTGTGTTCACCCAGATTTTGCATGCAGGAATCGTGGTGGGTTTTCTCGGGGATCTCCCGTTTCCCCCACCCTGGCATTCCGCCGCTACTCCATGCTTACTTCACTCTACCCTCATCGGCTCTGAAGACCCTGATGTTATGAGCCACCCAACCTCTCCACTCCACTCCACTCAAGCAGTTCGTGTGAGACAGCACTAGCAGAGATGNCTGATGTTATGAGCCACCCAACCTCTCCACTCCACTCCACTCAAGCAGTTCGTGTGAGACAGCACTAGCAGAGATGTTTATAGTCAATTCACGGTTACTTCCAACTTTTCTGAAGCCCTGCTAAAGTTCTACTTCCAGGATATTCCTCCGNATTCACGGTTACTTCCAACTTTTCTGAAGCCCTGCTAAAGTTCTACTTCCAGGATATTCCTCCGCCTCACGTAAACAAAGCTTAATAGGGTCTGAAAAATTACACCAAAGGGACATCGTATAACATTCGTGCGCGCTCAGTGTAGTAATATTTTGCATTAGAACTATTTCTTACTAGGCATTACCAACACATCTATTTTCTCACTGTTTTACTAACATGATTATAAATTAAAAATTACCATCTATAAAGAAAATATAAGTAAAAGTTCAGTTTAACTAAAAAATTAGATATCTTTATGTTAACANTAAAAATTACCATCTATAAAGAAAATATAAGTAAAAGTTCAGTTTAACTAAAAAATTAGATATCTTTATGTTAACAAAAGTATAAAATGTTTGTGATATGGCATATTTAAGAAACAAAAAACACGCCATGCATGTGGTGATTTTTGAAAGGTTTGATTCAAAAAGTGTAAAAAAAAAAACCTGAATATACTATACTAAGGTTACTTCTACACATGTTGGGAAGATAGATGTTAAAAGTTTGGCAACCAACAATTTTCGCGACAAAGTGAGCTGNAGGTTACTTCTACACATGTTGGGAAGATAGATGTTAAAAGTTTGGCAACCAACAATTTTCGCGACAAAGTGAGCTGTAGTCTTGGTACGGTATAGGGAATCACTGTTTTGAGGCCCTAGTTACTTTCCCCTTTAAGCCTATTTTTATACTTTTACCACCTTTTTAAATACATATTGTCATGTAAATAATAAACACAGTGCGTAAATTCCACCGGACTCGGACATTAATGTCAAAGACTACAATAAAATATATTTGATTGACTATTATTCCAAATGAGAGAGGTTTAAAATGTGCTCACTTTACCACGAATAGCTAACACCAGTTTTTCAGTATTTCCAACGTTAAAAACAGGATAATTGCAATAATCATAAATCACATATATCTCTGACTAAGTAATTAAGTAAAATCTGTTTCTTTTATTATTCTCGTAGCTTAAAATTTTCAATAAAAGTTAACTCTTGGAACACTGCGCACTTAGCGGCGGAAATGTTCCCTATGCCAAACTCTCTCATAAGAATGATTGTTTTGTTTGTATNTGGAACACTGCGCACTTAGCGGCGGAAATGTTCCCTATGCCAAACTCTCTCATAAGAATGATTGTTTTGTTTGTATTCTGAATAGAATAAACTTTAAGTAATCTACGCTTTGCCGCACTAGAGAAGCAGCGTGTGCTGCTGTATCAGGAGGANTAAAAATTACCATCTATAAAGAAAATATAAGTAAAAGTTCAGTTTAACTAAAAAATTAGATATCTTTATGTTAACAGAAGTATAAAATGTTTGTGATATGGCATATTTAAGAAACAAAAAACACGCCATACATGTGGTGATTTTTGAAAGGTTTGATTCAAAAAGTGTAAAAAAAAAACCTGAATATACTATACTATGGTTACTTCTACACATGTTGGGAAGATAGATGTTAAAAGTTTGGCAACCAACAATTTTCGCGACAAAGTGAGCTGTAGTATTGGTACGGTATAGGGAATCACTGTTTTGAGGCCCTAGTTACTTTCCCCTTTAAGCCTATTTTTATACTTTTACCACCTTTTTAAATACATATTGTCATGTAAATAATAAACACAGTGCGTAAATTCCACCGGACTCGGACATTAATGTCAAAGACTACAATAAAATATATTTGATTGACTATTATTCCAAATGAGAGAGGTTTAAAATGTGCTCACTTTACCACGAATAGCTAACACCAGTTTTTCAGTATTTCCAACGTTAAAAACAGGATAATTGCAATAATCATAAATCACATATATCTCTGACTAAGTAATTAAGTAAAATCTGTTTCTTTTATTATTCTCGTAGCTTAAAATTTTCAATAAAAGTTAACTCTTGGAACACTGCGCACTTAGCGGCGGAAATGTTCCCTATGCCAAACTCTCTCATAAGAATGATTGTTTTGTTTGTATCCTGAACAGAATAAACTTTAAGTAAACTACGCTTTGCCGCACTTGAGAAGCAGCGCGTGCTGCTGAATCAGGAGGAGACCGCTTACGTCGTCGATGGAGTGCACGAAGGCAACGTCGCCGAGCTGGGTGCGTCTGCCGTAGGCGTACTTCATGCTCTCGACGAGGCGGTGGTAGGCGGTGGTGTCGCGCTCGGCCGGCAGGAAGCCGTCCAGCATGTTGAGCATGAAGGCGACGAGGTGGCCCGAGCCGGACAGCGGCATCGAGTACAAGGTGAGGTTGCCGTCGTCCAGGGTCGTCGTCACCGGCTCCTCCCACCGCACGCTGCACCGACAACAAGCCTGCTCTCTTCCAGCTTTCGCACGCCAAGTGCCCTCGCACCAGCTGCACCTTGTGGTGTCCACTGGAGTTTACCTGTCACTCTTACGCTGCTTCTTATTTCAACAGGAACCTCCCCAAACCCTTTCCATATATAATTCTAGGATTTTTATCTTGTTTATATTTTTAAAAAGAAAATTCCTAAGTACAGTCTATTTACAGTTACTTCACACTTTTTTAAAGCCCAGCTAAAGTTATACTTCCAGAATATCCCTCCGCCTCATGCAAACAAAGCTTAACAGAGTCTAGGAAATTACACCAGAGGGACAACGCACATCATTTGTGCGCACTCAGGTTAATAATATTTTGCATAATAACTATTTCTTACTAGGTATTACCAACACACTAATTATAATAATGTTTTACTCATATTATTTACAAGTGAAGTACTATAATATATCAATAAAATATAAGTTAAAGTTAAATTTCACCAAAAGTAAGATACCTTATTGTTAACAGAAGTATGAAATGCTTGTGATACACAATATTTTAGGAAAGAACCAAGCACGCCATTCATGTGGTGATTTTTCAAAGGTTTGATTCAAAAGTGTGAAGAAACCGTGAATGTACTATACACCCATACCCAACTAGTTATTGGCCTTACACTGCAGTACAGACAAGACAGGGAACTACGAGCTCTTAATCACGTCACAATTTTAATTCTGCCAAAATGTGGCAAAATTAATAATGTGACACAAATACGAGCTCGTAGTTCAGTAATTATGCCTCTACTGCTGTATAAGGACAATAACTAGTTTGGCATAGGAGTACTTTCAGAATTTTCTTTTTAAATATATAAACAAGCTAGAAAATCCTAGAATCTAACATGGCGGGAGAAGGTTCCCCTTAAAGCTGGGCGTCATCCATTATATAGGATTATTTTATTTCCTGCTAATTTAAATTTTTGTGAAATAAAATTTAAAAAATATTCTACTGCAGAAATTTAGTTACTAGCTTTACTCTGCAGCATAAAAATGACATCCGAGCTATCAATATCACACTTTGTCATAAATAGCATAATATGACCTTTAACATACCAGTCCGTTCCTGCCTTTTTAAAACTACGAAATAACTTAAGTACTTAAATATCAACTAACTTGTAAAATTTAAATTTTCTAAGGAGATTACTCTGAAACTGAAATTATGACACGAAAACGAACAATTCGAGCATTAGAGGCAAAGCTGAGAATTGATATTTACAACGTAAAATAAATCTAGCTTCAGTGGAAACCAATTTGAATATCGCACTTTGAATTACACATCAAATCAAAAACCTACATTTTCTAATCCGCTGAAATTACTCTACGTACCCAGCCAGTGTTTACATGAACTTATGAGCAGAAATATGTTTGTAAGTGTGATCTAAAACGCGGTTAGCCAACCGTAAACCAGCCATTGTGAGACACTGAAAGAACTCTTTCCAGTTGACTTTGCCGCTGTAAGCAGAACAGACACGGTTCAGTCACTGAAAGTGCCTGGATGACTTGAATACTTTCTCTACATATTTTGATATCGTTAGAAATCTGAGATTACAACCTGACCACAACGTTTTTCGTGGCACTGTTACAGTTGGGCTATAATTCTTTGGGACGCCACTCTGTAATGTGTTTAATCGAATGCCTTCAATACTAAAACAACCAAACTACATTTGGCAAGATAAAACAGAAAATTTCATGTCTCAATAATAAAGACCTGGAAAAATTCGTGAGGTTGACGGCCTGTATAATAAACCTATCAGCCTTAGGTATAATTATGCAGTTGCCAATTGCTCGTTGACTCCTCACTGTCAATGTGCAAGTCGTGGTTGGAGCTGCATTTTTTTGCATGTTTATGATTGGCTCATGGTTATCCAGGAGGCGTCAAATAACACGTGGACCAATTGCAAAAGTGACATGAACGTGTGAATTTTTTAATTATAGCTTGTCCCAAAATGAATCCCTTAAACTGAGGTTACTTGTGACACTGGGGTTAACTTAATGGTAAAATTGACCGGGATGTTTGTTTTGCATGTGTGGCAGCCCTGAAGTATAACTATGCAGTTTCATTAACCTGGTTACTAGCAGCAATGTACCGTGCATTGAGTTTTATTTTACTCAGGGTTGTTGCACGTGTACACAAAATCCCTTTCAAAATATCCTAAGTTATTCCAGGTGTCGTAAGCTGATAGTCCACGAATGTTTCAGACGTCTACTAATTAAGGCGGGAGCACGGTCTGCTCGCGGAGCGCAGTAGCAGGTACTAAACTCACCTGTAGTTGGCCATGTCTTGCTCAGTGATGATCCCCCCCAGTGACTGTATGTCCTTGACGAAGCCGTCAGTGAGGGACCCGTTGTACAAGGCGGCCACCCCATCCTTGCTTATCACCCGCAGTGTCTGAGCTAGCTGGGGTCTCTTCATCTTGTCTCCGGCGCGCCACACGCTGCCTGTCGCGTTGTTTATCAGGATCTCGCTGTCGCAGGCAAACCCATTGCTCAGCCGTGCGTGGCCCATCAACACAATACATCGACACTCTACACACATCTTATCGATTAGTTTTCAGCTACGCACAGCTACCTACTTGATTGATTAAAACTTTCGGGATCAAATTTAAAAGAAAGTCACGTCCTATTTGCATACATTGTACTATATTAATTTCTGACTATTTTTGTTTTAATAAAACTATTTTATTATCACAAACTATCTTTCTGACATTTTTATGTTAACCCCCTAATCAACTTACGAATAATCGTCATTAGGTACACGGCAATGTTAACTGTCACACGTGGTTATGAAATTATTCACAAAAGTTTGGAAGTAAAAATTAAGCGGACTCTGGGAAAGTGCTCACTTAAGGCGGTTGCCTAGTGCGGGACCGGCCGAGTGATAGGCTAGGGTTTGACACGTTAAATTATTTCAGGCGTGTCCCAGCTATCTTTTGCGACATCGCTTTCAAACAGAAAACACTTTGTCCATCTTTGCTCAAGCCACATTTCTAAAAGATTTTTTTGTAAAATTAGTAATTCCCTGAAAATTGCTGTTTAATTAAGATTTATAGACTAACAAAAAACACGAAATATTATTAATTTATTCCTTCTAGCTCTCATGTAACAAGGTTCTTTTCTTCGGAGGACACAAATGTTTTTTTAAGGCGATATTGTGTAAGGTGGCAAAAACACACCTAAAATCATTAACATGCAAAGCCCTATCCTTTCGTATCGGGGTCGTGGTGGTGTAGTGGTTCGACTACTCGCCTCCTAACAAGACGAACGGAGTTTGATTCCCAGCGCCCCCGGATTCTCGGATGGGCGAATAGTTCCGGACGATGCCGTTGATCAGCGGGTTTTTTTCGGAGACATCCGGTTCCCCCGCCTCTTGCTTCGGCGCTGCTCCATACTTACCTCGCTTCACCCTAATCGGTTCTTAAGACCTTGTTGTTAAGGGCTGCCCAAATTTCTTCACTCACCCTATTCTTTCTCCCGACGCCGTTAACAGTAAATAATATACAGTAGGGTAGGCCTACCNTTAACAGTAAACAATTTAAAGTAGAGCAGGCCTACTATGTTATTTTCACTGCTGTGAGTAGTCTTCGAATGCGCTGGATTGTTCTTATCGTTCTTACTACATTTTGGGTATTTTTTAATGTAATGTGAACTGTACTCTTTCAACAAGTAAAATAACCGGTAGAGTCTTTCTGAGACAATGTGTGGGAGGGCTGCTTTTCCTCGAGCTAGGTTATTCCTCAGATAACAAAACAGTTTCCCATCCCAAATAATTCCTGTTAGAAAAAAATATAATATAAATGGTCAATACTAACGCGTCGTATTGTGTTCACAATAAAAAATGTTGAGTCAATTTGGGTGCTTCTTTCTAGTTTACGGTGTGAGGTTCGTAAGTTGGTTTTACTGGCAAGGCACGTACGTGTATACTATTTTAAGGAATTACTTGGGTTGTTTCTGTATTCAGGTCTTCCTCCACACCCCGCCCAGGCAAAAAAAAACGAACGGATAAGTGTGACATACTGTAGCTGTTTAGCATTAAGTAAAACGTTTTCAAAGAATTTTAAAACTTTTTTTTTGTAAAGGTCTGACTATCACTAGAATTATGCTATCCGTATTTACGTTCACAACCCCCTCTGTTTCGAGGAAACAGTTTTCAGAACAATTTTAACAACTGGTCCGGCAACAAAGAACGATAACCAATCAGATTTGTGCAATTATCTCCAAACCTGTAGTTACATCAGAAGAAAACTATAACAACACAAAATTCAGTGTTTTATAATGTGGGTGTATTTCGAACTTTAATTAAAAAAACACCTTAATGCTGGGTAACTTCACACCATGTTTTACAGTTGTGCATTCAAGCTGTAGCTGAGTAATACCAAAACATAACTTAAAGTTTCATGCAAAATAAATTTGAATGCATAATACGTCTGGATATAGGCTGTTTACTGTAAAATGAGCCCTTGTGAGGCCCTAGTTAGTTTTTCCTTTCAGCATTTTTAACCCTTTATCCACCTTCTTAAATAAATATTGCCATGTAAATATTTAATACAGTCTATATATAACGTCTAAAACTATAATATAAAACATTTATTAATTGACTACTATTCAAAATAAGAGGGCTTTCGAAAGTTCCCACTTTACCGTGAATAGCCTATACGTACATGAACCTGGGTCATGGTCACAAGCGATACCTAAGGGCGGTGCACGACTTTGAAGAAAAGCTGAACAACTAGTCAATTGCAAATTAAAAAAAAATTTAAAATTTCACTTAGTATCTTGGAAGAATGCAATAGTAGCAAGACCTACAATTCCCACAGAACTATTTATAAAGTGAAAATAACTATGGTTGCAGACCTTATTCAATTACACTGGAAGGCCAAAAAAACTTGTATAGGCGTGCCTATGCAAATAACAGAGGTATGGAACCAATCAGAGCAATGCGATGCGGTTTGCAGCACCTATATAAGACAACAAGCATCTGGAAAAGTTGCTAGATCGGGTACTGCTGCTAGAATGGCAGGTTATCAAGATTTAATTGAGTTTGAACGTGGTGTTATAGTCAGCGCACAAGCATCTCAAAGGTATCGATAAAATTTGTAATTTCGCGTTATACCACTTCACGAGTGTACCATGAATATTGGGAATCCGGTAAAACATCAAATCTTAGACATCGCTGCGGTTGGAAAAATATTGTGAACGAACGGGATAAACGACGACTGACGAGAATCATTAAACGTGACAGACGTACAACCCTTTCTCAAATTGGCGCAGATTTCAATGCTGGGGCATCACCAAGTGCCACCTTGCGAACTATTCAAAGGACCATCATTGATATGGGCTTTCGGAGTAGAAGGCCCACTCGTGTATCGTTGTTGACTGCATGGCACAAAGCTTTACGTCTCGCCTGGGCCCGCCAACACCGCCATTGGATTGTTGATAACAGGAAACATGTTGCCTGGTCTGACGAGTCTCCTTTCCAATTGTATTGGGCGGATGGACGTGTATGGGTATGGAGACATCCTCATGAATCCATGGACCCTACATGTCAACAGAGGACTGTTCAAGTTAGTGGAGGCTCTGTCATAGTATGGGGCGTGTGTAGTTGGGGTGAAATGGGACCCCTGATACAGCTAGATACAACTCTGACAGGTGACATATACGTAAGCATCCTATCCGATCACCTGCACTCATTCATGTCCATTGTGCATTCCGACGGACGTAGACAATTCCAGTAGGACAATGCGACACCCCACACGTCGAGAGTTGCTACCAAGTGGCTCTAGGAACACTTTTCTGACTTTTAGACACTTCCGTTGGCCACCTTAATCACCAGGCAAGAAAATTAATGAGCATATCTGGGATGCCTTGCAACGTGCTGTTCAGAAGAGATATCCACTGCCTCGCACTCCTATGGATTTGTGGACTGCCCTGCAGGAGTCATGGTGTGAATTGCCTCCTGCATACCTTCAGACATTAGTCGAGTCCATGCCACGTCGTCTTGCGGGACTTCTGCGTGCTCGCGGGGGCTGTATGCGATATTTGGCAGGTGTACCAGTTTTTTTGGCTCTTCAGTGTGTAATTCCTGGCATGACGGCAAAATTTGTTTTTAATGATGGAAAAACCCTGTCAACATGTAACGAGAGACGTGGCTATTCTCTTTAAATGCCACCATTCACGAGGGCGTAACTTTACTAAATATTAGGTATAATGTGTGCAAGCGACGTACAGGCACTACACACTAGGCTGTACTGCATGTATCGCTGCTTTATACCACTCCACCTCGAGTCGAGTGTCATGAATGCCGCTCACTTGTTCGAGTTCTTCGTTAACAAAACTGCACATAAATTTTGCGTAAATGAGGGCGGTAAATTTTTTATTTTTTTCCCCCCTTCATTCTAAAGAGAGATTTTCATACAGTTAACCCGGAGCTCATTGCGTTAAGTATGTGTTCTCGTTATNTCCCCCCTTCATTCTAAAGAGAGATTTTCATACAGTTAACCCGGAGCTCATTGCGTTAAGTATGTGTTCTCGTTATGTTTAGTTTTAGAACGCGCAGCAGTGTTTTCACGTTGAATGAAAAGCGACGTATAGTTGATATTTCCATGCGANTATGTTTAGTTTTAGAACGCGCAGCAGTGTTTTCACGTTGAATGAAAAGCGACGTATAGTTGATATTTCCATGCGAAAATGTAGCCCAACTACAACATAACGCAACGTTAACGTAGTGTGAACCAGTCGGACATGAGAAACAATTTTTAGGTTTTGGTTGTCTGCATTTTTTTTTCCCGTACCAACTTCCATAAAATAGTACATTGTTTTGTACGGGATGATTGAAGTAGAATTAAAAATATTACTTTCGTTTGTGCATATGTGAATGGCAAACAAATTAATGATTTGAAAAATCTAAATTTAAAGAAAATAATATATTGGCGCAAATGTGTGTTAATTAACGGAGATTAAAAGTGATTTGCACTTATGCTAATGTTTTGGATATTATATAAATCGTTTGTATGTAGAATTACCACATATGTATATGTTTATGCATGCCAAACTTCACATATACGTACGAGGTATTTCCAGAACCCAGATACAGCATTTTTGGTACCACTGCATTACGATATCTCATATCTAAGATGAGCCATTGTTAGCTCAAATGTGAACAAAACTACAATCTTATATCAAAACTTTTGACNGATATCTCATATCTAAGATGAGCCATTGTTAGCTCAAATGTGAACAAAACTACAATCTTATATCAAAACTTTTGACATAGAGTTAACCAAAGTTAATATATCGAGCTCCATGGTGAGTCAATGTGAATAGGCCTTAACAACATGTAGCTCACTAATCAGGGTCACTCGGTGGTCTTACACACACTTCCACAAGAGCACGCTGTTGCAGCAGGGGCGGACAGGCGGAGGTTGGAAATTCTGCCGAATTTCTCACAGCCAGAGGCCTCTTAGATTTGCATGACTAAAAGAAAGGAGATTTATAAAAGCAGGGCCGGTCCTTGGCATTTTTCAAGTGAAAGCGAGCAATATTTTGCCCTCTCCCGGACATTGAAACATGATCAAACTGCTATGCAGTTTTAGTCTCTACTTTGTGGAATGCAAACGTTGTTTGTTATAAGTAAAATAGTCTGAAACAATTTAAAGCTCCACAATTACACAGACAGCAGTATACCACACATTTGCATTCATGTCACGTGTGTAGTGGCGTGGTTTTGCGCAAGACGGATTAGTCTATTATCTTTGAAAGACGTGTCTCCTGCTTCCTGCGATGTGAGAGAGCGAAGGAAACAGGGGTTATATTCACATCTCTGCTCAACTTCATTTTTCACGAGACAACAACGGTATTAACAAGTGTCTTTTAGTAAAATGGTTAGTTTAATATTAGTTCAAATAATAATTCAAGTCTACTTTCAAAATTTTTCCCGGTAAATATTTTTCTTGTTCACCTTATGTACTGCAATTATTTCATGGCGCCCCACCGTTGCTTGGCGTGTTGCGCAACTGCCTACTTAACTTACATCAAGGCCCGGCACTGTATAAAAGGACAACAGAGAGTAAATATAAACTGTCCGCATGAGTGAAGTTAAGAGCCATGGGATAATAATGACGCAAAGAAGGAAAGAAAAGCGACGGACGAGAAACGTCTGGTTAGATTTTAAACCCTTACTTTTCAAGAAGCCCTATAATAAACTTAAAAAAAACCATTATAAATGTTTTAAATAATACATATTTCTAGGGTAGCCAATATTCTCAGATCTCNAAAAAAAACCATTATAAATGTTTTAAATAATACATATTTCTAGGGTAGCCAATATTCTCAGATCTCCTAGCAGATCCTCACCTCCCTTATCGCCTACTTAAAGTAAAGTCTAGATCCAGCAGGGGCCGCGGTGATGTAGTGGACAGACTACTCGCCTCCCACTTAGGCGAACCGGGTTCGATTCCCGTTGTGACGCTCCCGGATTTTCGTACGTGAGAATCGTGCCGGGCGATGCCGCTGGTTGGTGTGTTTTCTCGGCGAACTCCTGTTTCCCCCACCCTTGCATTCTTGCGCTACTCCATACTCACTCTCTACAGCTCTCAAGACCTCGATGTTTAGAACCGCTCAAATCTCTCCACTCTGCCGCTGTGTTGCAGCGCTCGCGCTGTTTGTCTGGAGTGGCGAAGGCTCTCACATGAGCGTGGGACTCTGCTTGATAACATCCTCCCTCGTAGCAAGGGTATCAGCGAGGTACGGTGACACCTCCACGCCCTCCTCACACAGCTTGATGGTTGGCTCCACCAGTTCGGACCACTCCACGTTACCGCTGTGGAAGTCCTTGTGGTCGAACAGCGCCTGGTAGCCTTTCAACTCCCCAGGAACAGCCACGGAGAGTCCACCTGTCCAACAAATATTACACTGTCAACGAATTTTTATTACACTTCCCCAACTTAAATGGATGTATGGATGTAATAGGACATTTACGATAAAGTGAGCACTTCTGAAAGCCCTCTCGTTTGTATTGTAACAATAAAAATATTTTATTTTAGCATTAGATGTTAAATTTTGAGTGTGGTATTATGTACACACTGTTTTTATTACTTACATGGCTACATTAATTTTAAAAGGTTGTTAGGATAAAAAATGGCTGAAAGGAAAAAGTAACTAGGGCTTCAAAAGTGCTAATTTTACAGTGAACAGTCTGTCTTAACCTTTAGCTAGGGCCTGAAGGCTAGACACCACTCTCCTGCGTACTTTTGAGCCTCATCTTTCTGTTCATCGGTTACTTACCCCAGCGTGTAGGCAGCTTTACCTCGGAACAGGTGGCACAGGTTTCGGTGTTTGTTTTCTTACAGCATTGTTATTGGCTTGGAGTTCACGTAGGCGTGTCGAATAGACTGTGGTCTAATTGCAAACATTACATATATGTAAGTTGGTTTGAAGTCAAGTTTGTCCTAAAATGAACTGGCGACATTTTCCAGTCCATACCTATATACCTTATCGACGACTAAGTAATTTCAACACCGTTGTTTCAAATATAAAATACATCAAACAGGGATGCAAACAACACATGTGGTTATGTGGCTCTGTTCAGATGTTACGTAGTTTTAGATTATCAAGTTTCTCTCCAAGAAGATGTTTAGCTTATCTACGACCACGTACTTTCAAAACGCCTGCTTCAAGCATAGTAAAGAATAGACAGGTGAGATCTTCCCTTTGCTTTTGATTATTTCCTGAATAAATGTAGGAAATTTATCATGGCAGTATCGTGGAAAAAATTACGATTCGTACTTTTTCAGTATGTGTATACATTAATGTGGTAAATATGTGAGAAATGCCTAGGAATGTTCATTTGTATTTAAATTATTGTTATAACCATGGGAATTTTAATTACTAACACCTTTACTTAAACCAGTATGTAGTTTTCATTATTAATAATTTTTGAGCGCATTAAAAATTACTGATAATGAGAATAAATCAGAGGAGGTAAGAAGCCTGCCTCCCCCTTCTCTAGCATATTTGTCTGGTTTTTGCGCTAAGTATAAGCCGTTATAACTTGAAATAAATATAAAGCTATAATAATTATAGCCTCTATAGTCTCTTCTCGGTTTCTTTACACCTTTTGAAACAAACGCTATGTACGATGTGTTTGGTTGTTACCTATATGTATTTGTCGTGTATCACAATCGTTTTATATTTGTGTTGACATAAAAGTGCCTTTTTTTTTGTTATGTTTAACTTTTACTTGTATTTTATATAAAAATTATATTATTACATTTATAATTAATATGAATTTTACATAAGGTATAAATGGGTATGATGTTAATGCCCAGTAATAATTAGTTGTTATGCAGAATTATATTACACTGAGTGCCCACGAATGCGGTGCGTAATCCCTTTGGTGTAATTTTATGAACTCGGGAGGCTTTGTTAGCATGACGTGGAGGAATATACTGGAAGTAGAACTTAAGCAGGTTTTTCAGACAATGTGAAATAACCATGAATGTATTGAACTCTCAATTTTCTAATTTTTAAGGGAGTGTTTACTTTGGCCTCTACGGGTTATTTTACCCCCAATTCTGGAAAGTCGTTTCCACTTTAGTAACTTTTACAATCAAATTGATTTGTTATATTTCTTAGCGTACTTCAGAGAGGAAATAGCAGAATCAACATTTGGCCAAAGTTTCCCATAAGGTTAGCAGAAACACAATTTAAAAATGAAGCATCTTAAAGTAATATTTGNTTAAATTGATTTGTTATATTTCTTAGCGTACTTCAGAGAGGAAATAGCAGAATATTTTTCAACATTTGGCCAAAGTTTCCCATAAGGTTAGCAGAAACACAATTTAAAAATGAAGCATCTTAAAGTAATATTTGCCGCATAAAAGTTGTTATTATGGTTATCAGATATGGTTAGATGAGAATTATTGACCTCCCACCACCTCACTTCTCTGAAGATGACTTTCTCAGTCACAAATATGTCTGCTGTTTTAAAGGCCTGTCCACGTTTCTCACCCCCGCCTTTCTGATGTTGTCGCTACTNTAATTATGGTTATCAGATATGGTTAGATGAGAATTATTGACCTCCCACCACCTCACTTCTCTGAAGATGACTTTATCAGTCACAAATATGTCTGCTGTTTTAAAGGCCTGTCCACGTTTCTCACCCCCGCCTTTCTGATGTTGTCGCTACTTGATTCTCATTGACTCCGCTGTGCTCTGGGAGTGGAGTTTGTTTACAAAACATTATAACTATTTCGAAACTTTGAAAGGTTAATCGGAGCCACATATTTTTAATAACTCTGTAAATTTTTTTCTGAGTGCTTAACTGTTGAAATGTTATGCCTTCAAGTTTGCACAGACCCAATTTTATAAGAGGTCACATTGAGTTCGTGTCCAGATGTGCAAGATCTTAGGGACAAAAAATCAGAGCAAGGAGAAATGACAAGTCAATGTTGTTAAATACAAGAACTGAAAAGTCATAGAAGGGAGGGGACGCTTACTCATTACATGGCGTGCCCAGGGCGCTGTTGACGTCAACACCGGGTCTGAGTTTGTAAGCTATCCTCTGGCATCCTCCACGTGCAAGTTCAGAATGTGTGTTTTTTTTTTTGCGCAAAACAGCGGAGCGTAACAGAAGTTGCATGCGAGTTGAGTTGTTTGATATCCTTACAAATTCGATTTTCGATTTTTCTTGAGATTCTATAATAAAATAGTTCCGAAAAGATGTGATTGAATGCAATTTAGTGACCACTCAAAATAAAAAATTCATAAATCACATAGCACCATGGATTGACGGTGAAAGTCAGATCGTGGGATGGATTAAGAGATCGTAGACCCAGAAAATTTAATGGTAGAAGAAAGTACCGGAACTTGCAAAAAATGCGAACGGTGAGAGGAAGGCAGCGGGCAACGCCAGATTTATGAAGGTTGCTTGTGGGGATGTAAAGATGTACAGAGAGGGAAGAGGCCATGGAATGAAGGATCTTGTATGGTCTCTAGGCTGTCTCCGATAAAATGAGCACTTTTGGAAGCCCTGTTTAAGATCTGCTTGTACGCACATTGTATATTATTCCGTCACATGACTACTTTATTCAAGCGTCGGTCGAGTAAAACTGCAATATTATAAATGAAAATATTTTACAAATTTGCTTATTATTACACTTATGCGTATTAAAAAACAGAAAGTAGAAGAAATAATTTTAGCATTCACAAATTTTAATTTAACACTTTTAATTTAACGTCAAGATATGGAACTACTTTCTCTCCGTCGTTACGAACCTAACTNACAGAAAGTAGAAGAAATAATTTTAGCATTTACAAATTTTAATTTAACACTTTTAATTTAACGTCAAGATATGGAACTACTTTCTCTCCGTCGTTACGAACCTAACTGGGAACTGGGCGCATGCCAGTCTATGCACCTATTAAAATACATGCAGATAGGAGCAGTGGCATTTTTCGAAAGTTGGTTTGAAAAGTGCCCAATTAACCATAAGTGGTCTATAGTAAGAAGGAAGTAGTGACGGGGGAGATAAGAGAAAGGTACCGCCATGCTTGCTAGTTGGGCATGGTGGTAGTGTCCGGGGAGTAGGGAATAGCCTGTTGGCAGTGGGGATTGGTCAAACAGTTAGTATCATGTAACCAGTTCCAGCGTTCTAGTTCCAAGGAGCTAACACGTTCCAGTAACTATTTGTTTCTGTAAGACGTTACTATAAAACATTTCTCGACTTTCCCGATATTCCGGGAAATAACTATTACATACGTTGTTCAATTTTAGAAAGCTTGACGTTCCAAGGAATAAATAACGTATGTGCGTGCGCACAGTCGTACGGCAAGACGATCCAAAAATTACAGTATAAACAAAGGAAAGCGTGACTCGTGTAACACGTTACCGAATAGAAACCGTTCCTTTAAATAAGGCCCAGCTCTAGTTGGCGTGCCGGCAAGGCAAGGCAAGGCAAGGCAAGGCACTCACCATAATGGGAGAGAGAGGAGTCTCCATGGTACATGTCCTCGGTGGCGTTGGCACTCACCTTACTGGGAGAGCGAGGAGTCTCCGTGGTACATGTCCTCCGTGGCATTGGCACTCACCTTACTGGGAGATCGAGGAGTCTCCGTGGTACATGTCCTCAGTGGCGTTGGCACTCACTGTACTGGGAGAGAGAGGAGTCTCGTGGTACATTTCCTCGGTGGCGTTGGCACTCACCGTACTGGGAGAGCGAGGAGTCTCCGTGGTACATGTCCTTGGTGGCGTTGGCACTCACCGTACTGGGAGAGCAAGGAGTCGCCATGGTACATGTCCTCGGTGCTGTTGGCACTCACTGTACTGGCAGAGCGAGGAGTCTCCGTGGTACATGTCCTCCGTGGCATTGGCACTCACCTTACTGGGAGATCGAGGAGTCTCCGTGGTACATGTCCTCAGTGGCGTTGGCACTCACTGTACTGGGAGAGAGAGGAGTCTCGTGGCACATGTCCTCGGTGGCGTTGGCACTCACCGTACTGGGAGAGCAAGGAGTCTCCGTGGTACATGTCCTTGGTGGCGTTGGCACTCACCGTACTGGGAGAGCAAGGAGTCGCCATGGTACATGTCCTCGGTGCTGTTGGCACTCACTGTACTGGCAGAGCGAGGAGTCTCCGTGGTACATGTCCTCGGTGGCATTGGCACTCACCTTACTGGGAGATCGAGGAGTCTCCATGGTACATGTCCTCAGAGCGTTGGCACTCACCGTACTGGGAGAGAAAGGAGTCTCGTGGTACATGTCCTCGGTGGCGTTGGCACTCACTGTACTGGGAGAGCTAGGAGTTTCCGTGGTACAGGTCCTTGGTGGCGTTGGTACTCACCGTACTGGGAGAGCAAGGAGTCTCTGTGGTACATGTCCTCGGTGGCGTTGGCACTCACCGTACTGGGAGAGCGAGGAGTCCCCGTGGTACATGTCCTTGGTGGCGTTGGCTGGGGCAACCTCGCGGGCATCGAGCGCATACGCGCGGCCCGTGTCTCTCTTGTAGGCGGTCATGAGGAAGCCGCCACCCAGCCCCATGCTCTGAGGGCTGGATACGCCCTCGCAGAAGAGCGCCGCCACAGCCGCCTCCATCGCTGACCCGTTCTTCAGCAGGATGTCCCTGAGTGTGCCAACACACACGTTCGCTGTTTCTTCACACTTTTTTAATACAACATCTGAAAAATCACCCCACTCATGAGGTGCTTGATTGTTTCCTAAATATGTCACATAATACAAGCCTTTAATATGCCTGTTAGCATAAAATAACTATAGCGATCAGATGGGATGTTAGGCCAATACAGTAGTGCGGGGCTCAAAATAAGGAAAATATATTTTAATTCAATATAGCATTTGTAAAATAATCTTCATCAACATATATATAAATTTTCCNCAAAATAAGGAAAATATATTTTAATTCAATATAGCATTTGTAAAATAATCTTCATCAACATATATATAAATTTTCCAATAATTACTTTCTGAAGACAAGCCTTGGAGACAAAGAATATAAGTCAAAACTAAAAATCATAATTAACTAGATACGCAAAACGACGGTCTGCCTTCCTTCAGGGAAACTGTTCCAGCACGAGGTATGTCTTCAGCTTCTCTCTGTGGTCCCCGAGTAGCCTCTCCGTTGAGGCTCTGAGTGGGGTGCATATATATACACTCAATTTCTAGGGTGTTGGTAAAGGCATTGTCGAGGACACATGACCACAAACAGGCTCCATTTGACTCCATTTCTGGAAAATTTGTGGGGGGACATACTTAGGAAATAGCATCATCCTTAGAGAAAAACAAGGCGTTGTGTTGGGCTATGCCAGGGCAAATTGTGGCGGGATGATGAGATCACCCCCTGAATGCGTGAAAAATAAAGTTTCCAATGGATGTCAGTGTCTGTATGACGCTGAGATTTTGTTCCTGAGTGAGTGTGTGATATCTGCAATACTGAGGGGCACTACAGTACGTTATTTTTTTAATTAATTTTACTCAACTAATATTTTTCTTTAATTATAGTATTTAATTTATAATTAATATTAACAAAAACAGGGAGAAAATGGGTGTGTTGGTAATACTTTGAAGGAATAGTTCTCATGCAACATATTATTACACAGGTATCGTCGAAGTTCATAATATGCAGAGTACGAACGTTCACAAATAACCATACAAGTGCAGAAACAGCACCACCGTCGTTTACAGATTATTCATGTCTCAAAACTTGCATCGCAGGAAATATGAAATGCGGCTACCTCCCACACCGGCGGATAAATAAAATAACAAAGTCTAGTTGCTGATGTGGGGGTTATCGTCCCGCCCGACGCGGCCTAGGCGAGCATTCTTGAGAGGAGACTGACCTGGAGTGACTGCTCTGAAGGGCGACAGACACACACTTCTTTTGTGCTGCCTATCACCCCCCTCTCCAGAGATAAGGGCCTGGCCACGCAGGCTCTCAACACGTTATCGTAACTAAGACTGCGCCGTCAACATAAACGAACTTCTTGTACAACAAAACTTTTTGACNCGCTCTCAACACGTTATCGTAACTAAGACTGCGCCGTCAACATAAACGAACTTCTTGTACAACAAAACTTTTTGACGCATTCCGAAAAAAGCTAAATAACGCTGACACTTAACAAAAAGTGAAAACTACAGCTTTCAAAATGAAACGAAAACCGGACCCCTTATAAGCCTAAACATCAAACGTATGCCCGATAAACAAACTATCACGGGAAACGAACCACCACGGCTTTAATTTTGAATACGATAAAAATATTACGAAGCTTTCCAAAGCTAAAGAAAAATGAATCACGTGTCCCGGTCCCGAAAATTAAGAATAATGCGTCATTACAGTCTTCGCTTTTACTTAGAAACTACGCTAACCTGCAATTCTGAAAAACTCGATAAAACGCAATGGAATGGGAAAATTATGCAGCAAGTATAAATTTATAAGTATTTCATTTGCGCCGACAAGTTAGACTTAATTCCCAAAATGTTCGTAATTGCGAAGTGGAGAATGGTAATGATAACCTGTAGTGATTTTTGGACAACCGGAAGTTGTAGCCAGAACATGAGTACTGATGGCAGAAGAAGCCTAGTTGAGTGAACGTGCGCGGGTGAGACAAAGCAGTGTGTGCAGCCACAGAATACCCGAGTATGCAGAAACTCGACTGCTGCGCATGTCTCCAACTCCGACTTCGTGCTACGAATAGACGGCCTCATGCCCTCGCAACTCGGTTTGAGGTCGTTTGCCTGTCAGCATCTAGAAACGAACTTGTCGAACGTCAGCAGAACCGATAGGAATTACCACAAGGCATGGTGGAGACAATCGATACATGGGCCTATTAACGTAAACAGGTCAGATTTTCTTTAGTCACTTATTAATAAATTGAAACTTGGATACCCGAAACACTCGCTCGAGTAGCACGCAAAAAACATAAAAACCGCATATTTAGTCGTAAATGTCATACAATTACATTAAAACAANACTCGCTCGAGTAGCACGCAAAAAACATAAAAACCGCATATTTAGTCGTAAATGTCATACAATTACATTAAAACAACGTAACATAACCTAGAAAAAATATTTTAATTGTTTCATAACTAACGCTTGTCTTTAAACAAATCACATCACAGTACACTCTGTCAGCTAACTTAATGCATTAACTCAATTATGTAACGATTTTTTTACCCAGACTTAATATTAATAATTAAATTTGATCATAGAAATACTTATTTATTTCTTGCAGACCTTGTTTNTTTTTTTACCCAGACTTAATATTAATAATTAAATTTGATCATAGAAATACTTATTTATTTCTTGCAGACCTTGTTTTACGTTTTTCCGAACCACTTCTGTTAAAAACTAACTTTGGCATTTGGAATTCTCTTTCAATAAAATAAAAGCTCTCAGGTCCTTCCAAGTGTCATTAGGCGGCTCTTCACAGGTTGTGTATTTTCCAGTCTCCACAATTTTCGAGTTTAATTCCTCCGCCCCACCCCCCTCCAGACAGGGAAGGGGAGGAATAGCATAATGGCTATAAGACTCCATGTGCTACACAGGGGCTTTGAACAAGTGCAGTGCAGGCTGTGCCGTGGTAATATCCAATTTGAAGACAGCCAGGTGGGCTGGGCTAGCCACCTCCAACCTGGACTCGATTACGATATAGCAATGGGAAGTTAAGTTTCCCCCAGGAGCGTGTTCCTCCCCCACACTGGAAGGGTAGCACCCAAGTGATGATAAACTTGGCTATGNGTTAAGTTTCCCCCAGGAGCGTGTTCCTCCCCCACACTGGAAGGGTAGCACCCAAGTGATGATAAACTTGGCTATGTGCCATTCCGCGGCAGTGCCCAGCCACGCTGTGTGGTGTCCCGTGTGTATAGTCTATTTCCAATAACTTCAAATTATTTTAATCAAACTTTTGAAAAATAATCCCACCTATGACCTGTTTCGTTGTTTCCTAAATATGCCATGTATCACAAGCGTNTGAAAAATAATCCCACCTATGACCTGTTTCGTTGTTTCCTAAATATGCCATGTATCACAAGCGTTTATTACTTGTGTTGAAACAAAAGTATCTTATTTTTGGTTAAATAGAATTGCTACCTACATTTTATCTAAACATTATAATGTTTCGTTTATAATTAATATGAATAAAAACCGGAGAGAAAACAGGTGTGCTGGAAATGCCAAGCANGTTAAGTTTCCCCCAGGAGCGTGTTCCTCCCCCACACTGGAAGGGTAGCACCCAAGTGATGATAAACTTGGCTATGAGCCATTCCGCGGCAGTGCCCAGCCACGCTGTGTGGTGTCCCGTGTGTATAGTCTATTTCCAATAACTTCAAATTATTTAAATCAAACTTTTGAAAAATAATCCCACCTATGACCTGTTTCGTTGTTTCCTAAATATGTCATGTATCACAAGCGTTTATTACTTGTGTTGAAATAAAAGTATCTTATTTTTGGTTAAATAGAATTGCTACCTACATTTTATCTACACATTATAATGTTTCGTTTATAATTAATATGAATAAAAACCGGAGAGAAAACAGGTGTGCTGGAAATGCCAAGCAAGAAATAGTTCTTATGGAAAACAGTATTAAAATGAATGCACAAAATGCGGTGGTTGTCCCTTTGTCCCTTTCTAGGCTTGTTTAAGCATTGCTTGTGTGAGGCGGAGGAATAACCTGAGAGCAGAGCTTCAGCAGGGATTCATAAAGGTTATAAGTTAACCATGGCTGGAGTATACCTGGCAATGTCGGCGCAGGGCTGGCTGTAGGTGGCAACGGCGGCGCGCATGTAGACTCCAGGAGGTGACGCGGAGAGTGGTAACGGCTCGATGGGGTCGCCCAGCCTCACAGGGGTCACCGATCTTGCAGGGTTCTGGCCGAAGTGCAGTCCCACGACCAGCGCCACCGTGCACACCGCCAGCACTCCCAATGCCAGCAGCAGCACGTCGCGCTTCTGGCGGCACAACCTGCAACCATGCACACTGCCGCTGCACAACAAGCACCATAGTGGAGTCGTGGTTTCTTAATAACACTTTTTCAATCAGACTTTTAGAAAATCACCCAAAGTGTGTTGTTTTCAAAATACACTGCGCTTGAAAAGTTTGTAGCCGGTTTGAGTGGAAATTAAAATACGGCATTTTTTTGGTCATTTTTTCTGCTGACTGCTTGAAGGCGCTTATTTCTTTCTGCCGCAGCCCTTTTTTTCTTATCTCTTTAAATTTTCGTTTCTTTCAGTTTCAATTTTTGCTTCGTTATTTCCGGAGTTTAACTGATGGGGACGTTGGCTATGGCTGCCTTACCTTTGTGGGTACTGACAGATGAAAGGAAAAGGTTGTGCTGAAAGTAGCGGAATGAGGAGTGGTGGCCGATAGCTCGGGGGATGCGAAGTGAAGTTGAGCGCATGCCTTCTGGCTGTTGCTAAGGTCGCATGGCGCGTTCTGATTGGCTGGAGTCGGGTGGTGTGGGGAGAGTTATGCGATGCAGCGTCAGGATTTGTGATCTGGCGGGCTGAAAGGACGGGCGGCGAAGCAGTCCGGAGGAGCCGTCCAATTTCTACAAGAGGGGATAAGTATTGATTTAATTTTTTTTGTTTTGATTGATTGGGCTATTTTTCCTGGTTTCAGGAAAAATGGCCCCGATAGTTTTAAAAAGTAGTTAATGAAATAGCTGTACGAGTAGTCTGGGAAGAGTAGCAGAGAGAGTAACTTGTCGACAAATGGCTGCCTAGGATGCTAGAACCTAGACCCAAATACATAGGTAATGATAAAATTATACATTGTAAATTGTCGTTTCCTTAGTATGGTTGATTTTCTGTCGCGAATAAGCTGTGAAAGTTCAAGACATTATTGTTGCATTTAGCTGTTAAATGTATACGATAGTAAAATCATAGCTACTTTTTTTATGCTTTGGTTTTATGTTGGTAATAGACACTGATTAAAGTTGTTGTGCAGCATGCCACTCGTGGATTGAATGGTGTTTTATTAATGTTCTGAATCGCGCATTTATGAGTAGTTTTATTTTTCTTCTCTTTTCTTTCCTATAGTTTGACGTGTAGCGCATATTGGGAGTAGAAACCTCGCTGACCTCCCCGCCATATTATCGTCCCCGCGAGTGCCTACCAGTTGACATGCATCGCGAGACACGTGGACAGCCAGGACAGGTCAACCCAGAGGACGAATCCCAGTTACACATGTCAAAGTTGTGCCGAGAAAGAGCTGGCATATCGCTGAAGCATCCGGAAGNCCAGAGGACGAATCCCAGTTACACATGTCAAAGTTGTGCCGAGAAAGAGCTGGCATATCGCTGAAGCATCCGGAAGGCGCTACGCAAATACATAGGAAAGGGGGAGAAATTGCAGAGCCAAGCTTGAGCACCTCTAGCTTCACAAGAGAAAACAGCTGACAAGCTTGAAAGTGATGCAACAAACACTCCCCTCCCCCTTAGCTAACCTGTGGCAACTTGGAGACGCGCCGCATAAAGAGAGCTGACAGGGTAAGTTTGAGGGTGCAGATCATCCCTACTTCCACCAACAAGAACCATGGCACGTGTGTGAAGTATTCGATTGTTCTGCACCCTCCTCCACACCCCTTCCCCAACAAGAGAAGGCATGTGTACAGTCTTAGGGAGGGAGTCAAGAGAGGATATAAGCGAATTTACAAGAGAAGAGGGAGTCAGTTTTTATCACCGNGAAAACAGCTGACAAGCTTGAAAGTGATGCAACAAACACTCCCCTCCCCCTTAGCTAACCTGTGGCAACTTGGAGATGCGCCGCATAAAGAGAGCTGACAGGGTAAGTTTGAGGGTGCAGATCATCCCTCCTTCCACCAACAAGAACCATGGCACGTGTGTGAAGTATTCGATTGTTCTGCACCCTCCTCCACACCCCTTCCCCAACAAGAGAAGGCATGTGTACAGTCTTAGGGAGGGAGTCAAGAGAGGATATAAGCGAATTTACAAGAAAAGAGGGAGTCAGTTTTTATCACAGTGCCAAGAGAGTCAGTTGCATCGGAAATCGGGTGAGGACGTNAGAGAGTCAGTTGCATCGGAAATCGGGTGAGGACGTCGGAACCAGAGGAGAGTGTCGAGGAGCGAACCCAGAGCAGCAGTCGAGCTGGGAGACTGCACCAAACGCGGGCCTTTTCCAAGGCCGCCCACATCACTGGATCTCGTCCACAGCCGACAACCTACCAAGCACTACAAGCAGAGCTAAGTATCAAGTCGTCGGCCAAAGGAGCCCCCCCCCCGATGTCTCCCACAGTTAATTCGAATTAGTTAAATAGAGTACCACACCTCGGAAGTGTTTCTGTTCTAAACTGGAGACAATATAAGCAACCAGTAAAGTGAAACACCAGAAGACTACCTTATTGTTTACCCTCAAACTATCACCCACCATATAGTCTGTGCTATTTAACCTTAATTTATGAGCCTATGACCCACAGGTGGGGAGTAGCATCAAGTTAAAATGGTGTGAAATGTGTGGAGTAGGTAAGTTTGTAGAGCCAGAATCAAGAATCAGACAATACCCAAGAAAAGGGATCTCACCTGTACTGAATTACCGATCTAGTCAGAATGAACCAAAGACTTCAGGGAGTCTCAAACCCNAAGAAAAGGGATCTCACCTGTACTGAATTACCGATCTAGTCAGAATGAACCAAAGACTTCAGGGAGTCTCAAACCCTGTTGCGCCTTACGACCTATTCGTACTAGAGGAGGCAAGGGTACTATGCCATCAAAATAGGGATTCCTATAGGCGGCGGGCAAAAAGTATGGAGGATACACGCATCAGCAAGACACCGGAGGGAAGGGATGCGAGAGCCGAAGGAACCCTAGAGAACCTCAGGACGAGGGATGGTGGAAGGGAAGACGAAATTCCTCAACTAGAGTCATGCAGTGCTCCATTTTTTAGTGGGACAGGACTATACAGGGTCTGGTGCAGCCTTCGTTCCCAGCGCTATTGTAATAAGTGTATCGGTTGGCCCCAGACATTCTGACCGACCAAAGGCAATTAATACAACTGCCGGAAATGCCGAGAGAAGCTAACGAGCCAAACCCAAGGGGAAGGGGTACACATTTGCCCCATCCCCAGACCAAACCCCTGCTAGCCACGTAGAACCGGCGCTGAAAATGCCCGAAGAAATAGTACTGCCCGAATTTTCAGGCAGGCCCCATGAAGACCCTGTGTATTTTCTACATAGTTGTGAACACGAATTCAAGGTTAGCGGAATTCCTAAGAAGCGGTGGGTGCTGAAGGCACGTGAGCAGTTAAGGGGCGCCACCCTTATGTGGTGGAATAAATATTGAGAGTTTGTGACTAGCTGGGAGCAGTTCGCTACCCACCTAAACAAGTTCGCGGGGGAGGAAGTACTTACGGGCCTTAAGAACAGACTTTTACACGCACAAACAACAAAGGCAGGAAGAATCAGAGATATTTATTAGGCAAAAAGTGCAAATGTATTCCCGCATCGCTCCCGAAAGTACCAAGATAGAGGGTGTGTGTATCATTACAAAGCTAATGCTACCAGCGATAAGAAGTGTTCTTCGACATCCGCGGGTGACGGGCATAGAAGAGTTGGTAGAGAGAGCGATTGAGGCAGAGCTAGATTACAAAGAACAGGAGAAAACAAATGATCCAACCCGCCTGCCACCCGTCCATGCAGCGCGAACGGCAGAGAATAACAGACCCACTAGAAGCACAGAGGGACAATTCTTGCCGCAGAAGTGTAGGTATTGCACCGAGAGACACCTGCACTGTGACTGTCCCACAGTGAGAATCCGCATAGCAGCCGCTAAGGAAAAAGACACCACGGCTGGCCCCCTCGACATAGGGAAGGTGAACCGTTAGGGTGGAAAGAGGGAGCAGGCAAATGCCGCCGCCATGGCACATAGTCGCCCGTTTGTCCTGGCATAAGACAAAGGGTGGAACAATTTTAATGTTAAGCGATCTGAGGCTGGGAACACACGCCCTTCGGATCGGAGTCCATATATATATATATAACCAGAATCTTAAGGCAGTACTGGACACGGCCGCAACTGGCAATTTCATTAAAAGCCAGCTGCTAACTCCGAATAATTCAAATGGCCCAGTCTGAGTCACGGTTGACCATAGACAGAATTATTACACTGCCAGTATCGACGTAGGTAGAAACAGTCCAAACTGAATTTTTTTGTGCACCAGATTTAGTGGAGGAAATTATCCTCGGGAAACATCGGCTAACCTGCAAAAATCGCATCATCGACTGTGGACAACAGCGCATATATTTATGCAAACAGGATAGGATGACCATAAAATGGGAAACCCAAATAAACCCGCAAAAATTACAAGACATCTNATATATTTATGCAAACAGGATAGGATGACCATAAAATGGGAAACCCAAATAAACCCGCAAAAATTACAAGACATCTGTACTGAAGACGCAAACCACCAACTCGGGGCTGACCAACTGAGGACATTATTGCGTATACTCAACACTCTCGTAGCCGTATTCGAGCATACCTGCAGATTAAATCAGACTACGGACATTCAACATAAAATCTGGGTAACACATGCTTGCTCCATATACTGCCGACCAGGTAACCTGTTCGCCTACCGCAGGCAAATAATTTTAGACCAGGTAGTCGAGATGAAATCGCAAGGAATAGTGAAGCCAACTGACTCACCATATAACGCCAGAGTGGTGCTTGTTCCAAAGAAAGATGAAGAACTTCGTTTTTGTGTCAACTACCAGGCCTTAAACAATATCACATACCCTATAGCACCCCCAACTATAAACCTNCTTCGTTTTTGTGTCAACTACCAGGCCTTAAACAATATCACATACCCTATAGCACCCCCAACTATAAACCTGGCTACTATGCTCCGCGACCTAGGGGACGCACATATATTCTTCACTCTAGACATCCACAGTGGATACTGGCAAAATCCCGGTACACCCAGGATCCAGGAAATATACGGCGTTTACAACCCCAAAAGGTGAAACCCTGCAGTTTCGTGTAATGANGGATCCAGGAAATATACGGCGTTTACAACCCCAAAAGGTGAAACCCTGCAGTTTCGTGTAATGACCTTCGGGTTGAAGAATGCACCCGCTACTTTCCAACGACTGATGTCAGCAGTAGTTTTGACAGGCTATAGCGGCCAGTTTTGCCTAGTGTACCTGGACAATGTCATTGTATATTCGCGCACATGGGAAGAACACCAGGTGTACTTGCAAAAAGTCCTGGAGCGCTTTGAACTCCATAGATTCATGTTCCGACTGGAGAAGTGTCACTTTGGAAGACCCGAGTAGAATACGTATTGCACATAATTACCCGTGAGGGGAATTATCCAAAGCCCGAGAAAGAGAGAGATTGAGGAGGCTAGAGTACCAACTAACAGGAGACAGTTGAAACGTTTTCTGGGGTTATGTAATTGGCTCAGAGAGTTTATAGCAGATGTTGCCCCTATTATGGCCCCCTCATGGAATTCCTACTCAAAACAACTCGCTGGAAGTGGACAGACAGACACGAAGAAACATTCCGAATATTAAAGGCGCGATATGGCGACATAACCAAGCTATACCAGCCTATGCCAGAATTACCCCTAATTTTACAGACCGATGCAAGCGGAGCTGGAATGAGCGCTATCCTATACCAGGAGAAGTCACAGAACCAGCGACGAATTATAGCGTATGCTAGTACCATGCTAAAAAGAACCAATGCCGCTACCACAGTAATGTGCAGGAGTTCTTGGCGGTTATTTGGGCAGTCTGCAAATACCGCTATTTCCTTGATGACCGACCATTCATTCTCAGAACGGATAATAAGGCCCTTACATGGCTGAAAACCAAGAGTGACGAGAAAGCGAAATTGGGTAGTTGGGCCTTATTGTTAATGGAATTCTCCTTCACCATCAAGCATTGGTCAGCCTCGAACAACGAGCTGCTCGATGCCTTATCCCGTCGACCACAGATTCCCAACAAAGAGACAGAATCAGACGACTGGGAACGAATGCTGCCCCCCTCCCCTCCAAAACTCCCTCGGCCGATGACATGGAACTACAGGTAGTAAAGCTCCACTAAAACAAAAATCTGTTATGAGACCAACAGCAGGCCAACCCTAAATTACAGGAGTTAATGAGGAGATATCNGACATCCAGCTACCTGAGATCCTGTATACACTGCGACGTCGGCACAATGACGCCATTGGAACTTCTTCCAGCCACCTAATAGTGGGATACAATCTCCGCAGACCTGGGGAATGGCAGTGGGAAACAGAACCTATGGAACTTCCCGCCCCCGAAGAAATACGAATAGAGGCGATATGGAGAACAGGGGCAGCTCAGAGAAACCAACAACGGTAAATCCTGCGGAAATACCCCGAACAAGCGATCGCCGGACACCACTTACCCGAGGGTATGGTCCATATGGTATAAGAAGGCCACTTTCTGACAGTCAGTGAGTGGCAATTAACGTTTACGAAACGAACAAAGTGCCATTTACAAAATCCTGTATCAGCTGATGCACGAACGAACAAAAGTTAANGACGACTCCAACTTACCACCTACAGGCTAACCCTACCGAACCAGAATAAGGAGTTAAAGGAGAGTATTCGAATAAGAATGGGCCCGAATCATACTCAATGGGACATCCAGCTACCTGAGATCCTGTATACACTGCGACGTCGGCACAATGACGCCATTGGAACTTCTTCCAGCCACCTAATAGTGGGATACAATCTCCGCAGACCTGGGGAATGGCAGTGGGAAACAGAACCTATGGAACTTCCCGCCCCCGAAGAAATACGAATAGAGGCGATATGGAGAACAGGGGCAGCTCAGAGAAACCAACAACGGTAAATCCTGCGGAAATACCCCGAACAAGCGATCGCCGGACACCACTTACCCGAGGGTATGGTCCATATGGTATAAGAAGGCCACTTTCTGACAGTCAGTGAGTGGCAATTAACGTTTACGAAACAAACAAAGTGCCATTTACAAAATCCTGTATCAGCTGATGCACGAACGAACAAAAGTTAAAATTACGTTTGCTATTCTGAGTGAACTGCAGATGCACATCACAAAAGCAAAAAATACGCGGATAAGAAAGAGTTCTTACATTTATTAATACATTTTATTTTACAAGGACACAAAACAATGGTTGTTAGTGTTAAAAACTAAACTTCGTGATAATGTAGTTATGTATAGGTGTTCAAAATGAAATGTACAATAGAACGATACGACACAGAAAAGTTTTCTGAAGTTGTGCTAACTTTAGAAAGTTTTTTCACGTCGTATCATCCCTCTCCAACCTCGCTTTCAACACGTCCTTGATATTAATTCCAAAAGCATATAGAAGTATTGCAAAATATCGTTGAATTATTTTTTCTAATAATTTGACGAAACGACACGAATTTTAAATATATTTCCAGCCCGTAATCTAAGAACAATCAACTTAAAAAATATGCTATCTGTTATCCAAAAACAGCGGCTCAAACTTCGCCGTGTCGCGCTGTGCGCGCGATCTCTCGGATAATATGCGAGGTATTACCAGCCAGAAATGAACCTATTTCCTCCGCAATATATAAGGAATTTACAAAAATATGCCAATAGTTATATTTTTCAACGAGCTCTGTATAATTTTTAAAGTAACATATATTTCATGTACAACGATTTGGAGTACAAGTCATTTATATTCGGCCGGTAATCGTTCGTCTACAGAAATTATATGCCATATTGTTCTCTCGAAACCCATCTCCTTGTTTTCGTAGGAAGTGAGACGCTGAATCGTTTTTAAGCAATTCTAACGTTATTCCACATTACATCTTTCCAACTCGAATATATTAGCTATAATGTCCAAAGTGTGATAATAGTTACCACAGACCGTCTCGCAAATGTTAACCCAAAGTCACTATCTCGGACAAATTAAAAAAGAGTTAGCAAATATTTCATTATTTGCAACATTTTATATTTTTACTTTTATAACCTACTTATTTTTTTAGACAGATGTCAGTCTTAAAGTATCTTAAAATTTGTTTAGCATACAGTACAATGGCAAGTGGATTAGCTGACAGCGTGTTGATAAAAAATACAGCCCTGACTTGACGGACCAGCTGATGCCGGAAGGATACATAGTCACATGTAGTCAGAAGTAAACAGCGGTGCTACTTTCGCAGACCTGTCAGAAAATGGCCTTCTTATACAGTATGGACAATAGTCACATATTAATACGCAACCATCCGTTAAGCCGAGCCAATAAAAAATTCTGTGCGGGATTTGCGCCCAAGTGGCGGGGGCCGTATACAGTAGTCGAGAGACAGGGAAATTTTTGTTGGGTCGAGGATGAGAGGGGCACTATGCAGAAGGTTCCACGGAACCAGATACGCCCTATCTCCGAACCCCACACCCATGGTCCCACAGTAATTGCAATGGACAGCTCAGAGGAAACCCGCAGTGGGTCGCCGAACGACAGACAAGGTCGCGGGAAGGGAGGGTCAAAACGATAAGCCGTTCGTTGCCCCTACTCGCTATCTCAGGGTCTCAAGGGTGCACGGGCCACTGCACCTTCAGATAGCGGAACCCAAGCCAAAATCAGCTTTCCGGGCTAAAAATACGCAGGCGCCAGACGAAGCGAGCAAAGAAGACGAAGCGAGAGAAAGTGGACGGGTGAGCGAAGGGGAACAGGTGAGTGGGAGAAAGGGGGAGGACAGTCGAAGAAAGGGATCGCGAGAATGCGAATGGGGACAGGCAGTAAACGGGGAAGCGATAGAAGGGAAAAACGACGAAGAAATAGAAACTGTGAGTGAAATATCAGATAATAGAGGGCGTAAGATGCAACCAACCGCGAGTATGGCGCAACCCTAAGACGAGTTAGCACCAACAGAGCAACGAACCTTAGAAAAAATCCGAGAGGCGAGGATGTACCGCGTGACAGAAGCCGACCCGAGGACGAGGTCCAGCCACAGCCTGGAGAGGGCTTCAGGGCCCCCTGACGAGACGATGACAACACAGACTTTATTCCCCCACGCTGTCAGGGATCCAGTGCAGGAAAACACACCCCCTAGTCTGATGGGGATCGAAGTTAGGGGGGTGCAACCTTGACGCATCTGCAGAGGCCAAGAGGAACCCTGTTTCTACCGGGACCGTCGCAAGTACAGAACGCGTGAACCAAGCCGACTACACCAATAACAGACTCTGTGTGACACCTCATGTCACCCGCTGTGAGAGAAAGGTAGGGCTGCGGGCACTACCTAACCGTGGAACTGAAACCTCACCCTGGAACTGAAGTGCGAGTAAGTGTTTTTATTTTTTTACCTGTGTAACCTTTGAATGTGTGAGAAGCCCGAACATCTGTGCGGCGAGTAATAAGGGCAGGACGTCCTAGAGCCGAAAAAAAATGGCCAGATGGCTATATCTGAGTGTACTAACTGTTTAAGGTAAGAATATAGTGTGTATACTCCCAGTGTATAAAATACGTTGGTTTTCCAAGACCGCCTGTAAAAGGAAAAGGTGGCAGAGATATCCAGATAAGAGTGTGTTTTCTTTCCACGGCCTGTGAAGCCATCGTAACAGTAAAATAATACCATTTGTAAGTTAGCGATATATTAAGTGTGTTTTTTCCGCCTGCCGGAAAAACCTTTGTAAAAACGGCAGTGTGCCAGACATTAAAGAGGACAGAGTTTCCAGTCTAGCAGATAAGAGTGTTGTTTTATTTTCACGGCCTACACGCCGACGTAACCGGTAAAATTAACTTTGCCACCAAAATGTAAATGTTCTCAGTCATCTGTACTAAAATAACCGGCTGTCTGCCATCTTAACTGTTTGCATATATCAAGAACGTCTCCGCCTTACCAGGGGACTGAAGCACAGAGGAGCCACTAAGTTAGAAGTTAAGTGGTCTTGAAATATCAATTTAGGGCATGTGTATAATAGTGTAATAATGAAAAAAAAGTCTGTAACCCTGTAAGAAAGTGGGTAAGTACTCTACAGAGTCCGAGGTATGTGGTACCAGGTTTATGTTTGTTTAGCTAATTCAAAAAGNTAGAAAGTGGGTAAGTACTCTACAGAGTCCGAGGTATGTGGTACCAGGTTTATGTTTGTTTAGCTAATTCAAAAAGTAGATCGGCCTGAGATGTATTTCAAACATAATATGTAAATTGTAAAGTAATAAGCCTTTAGCAAGCAAAATGTGTAAGCAGAGTAAGAGTGTTAGTTACACCCTTCTTGCAGACATGAGGCTATCTAGTTACGACCTGCAAGGCGCGTGTCCTTGGTTAACAGGAGAGAGGGGACAAGAAAAAGAAGAGAAACAGGGAAGGGAGGCCACAGCTACCGTGCAGCAAGAGAAAAGAGCACGGACGCGCGAATGTAGTGTCAGCCACAGAATGAGAATTACAGACAGAGATGCAAATGAAGCCGAAAATTTGGCCCAGTTAGGTCAGCTACGCAAAGCCAGGGTGGAGTTGATGTGTAAAGCATATTGGGAATAGAAACCTCGCTGACCTCCCTGCCATATTATCCTCCCTGTGAGCACCTACCAGTTGACACGCGTCGCGAGACATGTGGGCAGCCAGGACAGGTCAACCCAGAGGATGGATCGCAGTTACACATGTCAAAGTTGTGCCGAGTAAGAGCTGGCATATCGCTGAAGAACCCGGAAGGCGCTACGTAAATACATAGGAAAGGGGGAGAAATTGCAGAGCCAAGCTAGAGCACCTCTAGCTTCACAAGAGAAAACGGCTGACAAGCTTGAAAGTGATGCCACAAACACTCCCCTCCCTCCTTAGCTAACCACNTAGCTTCACAAGAGAAAACGGCTGACAAGCTTGAAAGTGATGCCACAAACACTCCCCTCCCTCCTTAGCTAACCACAGGGCAACTTGGAGACGCGTCGCATAAAGAGAGCTGACAGGGTAAGTTTGAGGGTGCAGGTCATCCCTCCTTCCACCAACAAGAACCATGGCATGTGTATGAAGTATTTGATTGTTCTGCACTCTCCTCCACACCCCTTCCCAAACAAGAGAAGGCATGTGTACTGTCTTAGGGAGAGAGTCAAGAGAGGATATAAGCGAATTTACAAGAGAAGAGGGAGTCAGTTTTTATCACCGCGCAGAGAGAGTCAGTNTAGCTTCACAAGAGAAAACGGCTGACAAGCTTGAAAGTGATGCCACAAACACTCCCCTCCCTCCTTAGCTAACCACGGGGCAACTTGGAGACGCGTCGCATAAAGAGAGCTGACAGGGTAAGTTTGAGGGTGCAGGTCATCCCTCCTTCCACCAACAAGAACCATGGCATGTGTATGAAGTATTTGATTGTTCTGCGCTCTCCTCCACACCCCTTCCCAAACAAGAGAAGGCATGTGTACTGTCTTAGGGAGGGAGTCAAGAGAGGATATAAGCGAATTTACAAGAGAAGAGGGAGTCAGTTTTTATCACCGCGCANAGAGTCAAGAGAGGATATAAGCGAATTTACAAGAGAAGAGGGAGTCAGTTTTTATCACCGCGCAGAGAGAGTCAGTTGCATCGGAAACTGCGAGAGGACGTCGGAACGAGAGGAGAGCGTCGAGGAGCGAACCCAGAGCAGAAGTCTAGGGGAGACTGCACCAAACGCGGGCCTTTTCCAAGGCCGCCCACATCGCCAGATCTAGTCCACAGCCAACAACATACCATGCACTGCAAGCAGAGCTAAGTATTAAGTCGTCGACCAAAGAAGGCCCCCCCCCAAATTCTACAAGACGTCGCCCACAGTTAATCTGAATTAGTTAAATAGAGTACCACACCTCGGAAGTATTTCTGTATATCTAAAGTCGAGACAATAAAACCAACCAGGAAAGTGAAACACTGGAAGACTACCTTATTGTTTACCCTCAACCTATCAGGCACCATATAGTCTGTGCTATTTAACTTTAACTTAGAACCCTATGACCCACAGGTGGGGAGTAGCGTCAACTTCAGGCCCACATTTTTAAATTAATTGAGTAGTATTTTAGAGATGCAAATTATTGTTGGCATTCAATGAGAAATCTTGATGTTGACGCTTTATCAGGCGATTGAGCTGATGTTACCTCTGACGCAATGATCTCGTACAAATAATTGGAGTATTGTAGTTTTTTCCAGTTCATATTTTTTTTTGTCAATNCTCTGACGCAATGATCTCGTACAAATAATTGGAGTATTGTAGTTTTTTCCAGTTCATATTTTTTTTTGTCAATCCAGGAGTCAATCTGCTCCGTTAAAGAGATCTGCGAGTCTCTATTTAATAAGGTTTCATTGATTTTTGTAGAATATATATTGTGGAGACATGTTAATACCAGCAACGAAATTTTTAAGAACTGATGTATTTCTTTCGTTAATTGTGAATCCTAAAAATTTTACCTGAAATCTAAGAATTTAAGAAAATCTATGAACAATGAGATGAACAAAAATTAATGGTTACTCGTCCGAACTATATTAAAATGAAATTTTTGTTGTTGTTAATTGTCATTTAGAGTTTATCTATGTTTGTGTAAAGATGATGATTGTTCCTTTTTTTGGATTAGATTACTTTCTTTTCTCTTTTAATAAATTCACATTGTTAATATGTGACCTTGTACCCACCTTTCCAGAATATTTCATTACAGTCCCTCATAAATCCAAACAAGTATCCTAATGGATAGACAATTTCATTATACCCATCTGCCATAAATTATTTGCATTTTTATACACCTGCTAGTTGCAATTACGGTGATTCCAATTCTGAGCTAAGCGTGAATGCATCATAGTCGAAGTGATGCCAGGATTGTCAATACTTTCAATTATATTGCCATGCTTAGACATCTCTACTTTTGAGAATTGGAATGGGAAGAAATTCTCACAAAGGTCAATAGTTGAAGTTTTTTCATAACCAGCATTTGTATCTCTCTTAGTTATCTTATACTGTTGGTACACATAAGCCTCATTAGGATGTGTAAATGCATCACCAACAGGAATATCAAACTCAATGCGCTTGTTGTATTCATTTAAATTNAGCCTCATTAGGATGTGTAAATGCATCACCAACAGGAATATCAAACTCAATGCGCTTGTTGTATTCATTTAAATTGTTTTATTTGTGGTCGTTTGGTGGAAACGACTGACGTTCATAGCTTTCAATTTTTTGCATAGTAATTTNTTTAAATTGTTTTATTTGTGGTCGTTTGGTGGAAACGACTGACGTTCATAGCTTTCAATTTTTTGCATAGTAATTTTTTATATAGAAATTTTTTTTTTAGGTTTTTTTTAAAAAACAACTACACTTTTCTTATCAACCCAAGCAGCTTATTTCCTTCCCTCTGCAAAACTTTCTCTACTAAGTAGTCGTGATCATACTGGGTCTTAAGCAGCTCTGGTTCATAAAATATACCCTTGATGGACTCACTTTTAAAATCTTTTATTCTGTATGTTATGGGATGTGTGTACAATACGTCACATATCTTAAAAAGTCAGTGGACCAGTTTAGTGTATACACCTTTTCAAACAGGCCTTTACTTTTATTTATACTGACTTTATCTCTTATAGCAAACTGTGCTTTAGCCATTTTTCTATCTCCATCATACATGTTAATTAAAATAGACCTTTCATACTTTGCACTCGCGTTGGCAGGCATTGTGCTGTGAACAGTGTTATTGTATTCACTTATTAATTTAGGCAATACATCCACTTATTTATAACTTCCCTGCACAGTAAATATCTTCCACATTTTCTCCTTAAATGCTCTATTAAATCTTTCTACAACCCTGGATTTATTTCCACTGTATGTTAAATAGTGTGTTATGTTGTTATTAATCATTAATACCTTAAATGATTTATTGTAAAATTGTAAATGCATGGGACTGCGGCCATTCAAAATAGTTTTAAATGTCAAAGTAACATTTTCACCTGTTTTATCTTTGGCAGGTATTGCCCAGGCATACTTGGAAAAAACATCAATCACAGTCAGCATATACTTAAATCCCTTGTTAATCATGTGTATGCCTTTTAATGACCCAGAAGCCATCTCGACCAAGTCAGCCTGCCAAAGATCGTCGATACCAAAAGATAGAACAGCCCTCCTGGGGAAAGTTTTCGCATTGGATTATGAATTTCATTTGCAATTTCGTCTTTTATACCCCCACCAGTGAACATTAACTTATTGGTTCCACACCATCTACAAACACATTTAATTCTTGCATTATTTGTAAGCTCGTATGAAACTTGATCACTTAGTGTATGCTTCCTACAATTGAGGCAGTACACATTAAAATTATTAATATTCATTATATGTATAATAAATGATTACCGAAGAACAAGCTAAAATAAATATAGAGAGAAGAAAACAACCAATTGAAAAGTTTAAGGCCTTCCAGAAACTACAAAAAGACGAGTATGATAAAATAAAAGACCGGAGCAGACTTTGATAGATGTGATAGGGGACTTGGGACAAACAATTGAGCACGTAACAAATTAGAATTAGAATCTAATCAAGGAACTTGTTCCATTTGCTGTAAAGAAGTTGTTCTACCCACGGACGCCTACGGAAACTTCAGTTGAGAGGAAACTGTTTGGTAAAGCGGATACAGGTGGTGACGACGTTGAACGCTATAACGATGGCGTCGTATGCTATGACGATGGCGTTGAACACTATGACGATGGTATTGAACACTGTGATGAGGCGTTGAGGAGTTTGAAAACCAATATTGTACTGTTAACTAACTATAGAACAACATTTATTGGAGAGAAAGTGACTGAATTTCTAATAACTGCGATGAACATGTTTTTGGACTAAGGCCTGAAGGAAGCAAAAGGTATATTGGCAATAGCGAAGTAATATTCAACAATGACCGATTTACTGTAAAAGATCGAACATACATTGGAACTGATGGTTTGCTGAAATTGCTAACTTGTAAGGATGTATCAGAAAGTGACTACACTGCAACCGACTATGGAAACTATAGTCATATCCTAACAGATACAAATGCAGTTTTTCAAAAGAATGACCCCCAACTCAGGAACACCAAATCGAGCAAGGCCGATAAATGGAAAACTATTGTTAGACCAGTGTACGATATGATAAAGAAAAACAGTCACTCTCTTCGTGAAGGAACAGGTATTAAGACATATACAGGTTATCCCAAATAATACATATGGATGGATGATGTTAGATAGCTCATTGATAGGTCGGAATAATGGATATGCTCAATAGCAAGTTCAGTGACTTTGTTGTGAATAATCCAAAAGGTATACTATACCTGATACGAATGTTAAACACAATACCCCCTTCTTTCTGGGAGTCGGAGCATCATGGAAAAGGATTACTCAATGACATAATAAATTCTTTGCCCTTTGAGAAGCATGCACCAGACTATAAATTCCCATGCCCAGCTACCAGACTAAAAGAGAGACTTGAGAGAGGTCATAAATCTGTTAATCCATTAGATGAGGCTGCAATATAGCATGATATAGCTTATCATCACCATAAAGATCTAGCTGGAAGACATGTAGCTGATAAGGAACTAGAAAAGAGGGCATTTAAAAGATTGTTAAGCACAGGTGCTGATCTCAATGAGAGATTGTGGGCTGGTGTTACCGGATCTGCAATGCATATTAAATGTAAGCTGGGCTGGGGAATTAAAATAAAATTTTAAAACATTATGTATATTAAATGAAAGTAAAAAACATTGCATTGCAAGTTTCTAATGAGTAGCTGAAGGGCTTGACTATTGATTCTTTCATGACAAAATACCAACTGGAATGTAAAAACAAGAAATTGAAGGAAGGCAAAAGTATGACTATCAAAGTCTCAACTCCACAGCTTAAGAAAATGTCTAAGGAAATGAAGAATGGAAATGGTTTGACATCTCACAAGGGCGGATTTTTACCTTTGATTTTTGCAGCATTGGCAGCGCTAGGGCCATTGGGAGGAGGTGCCTCATCTATCGCTACATCAGTAATTAATGCTAAGAAGAAAAACCAGGGATTGGAAGAACAACATAGACATAATTTAGCCATGGAAAAACAAGTGAAGTGAAGTATATATATAAAAAAAGTTATGATTGCTAAGCTACCTAACATGCCACACGATAAAGAATTTGTGATTGTTATCTAGATGTTTCAATACACTTTGGAACATGCTAGGTATGCTACTGGAAAGAATCGAATAAAAATATTTTTTTTCGGCTCATTTGATGGAGATCCACCCCGGGAATTGATTGCCTATCTCGGGGGTAGTATTATTTATAACAATGGCAGAATTCAAAATTTCCATGTAGTAATTTGTGGATGGATATATGTGGAAATGATGGATATATGTGGAAATGCATTAATGACCTCTTGGATTGAATATCAAATTAAAGAACGCCAAGATGGTCTCGGAGAAATCAAAGAGCAGTTGGTTGAAATTCCAAAAGAACACAGAGACACTGTTACAACTACTGAGAAGATCAATCCTAATGATTTTGTTTCCCGCCCACAGTTCAGTGACTTTATAACCACACTGACAAGAAAATAAAAGATCCTTGAATAATGCCTTTCTTACCTACTTGGAAAAAGATAATAATATATATTTTGAAAACAAAAGTCTTAGAAGCATGGGAAATCCTATTGCACCTAATGATGTAGTCGATTTACAGTATACAACAGAATTGACATTATTTGTTTAGTCGGAAAATACAGTTCAAAGGACAAATTATTTTACTTGGGTAATAATAAAACAGAATATGTTTTTATGAGGAGTGGAAGAGTAAATGAGATAATAATAAAATCAGAGGATTATAAAGAAATTATCATATTTTGCCATAATTTGAAAATCATTAACATACCTTCGATGTAATGCCCGATGATAAGATATTTTTTAAAATTCCAAAAGCTTTCAGTTTACATTAAGGATTAGTTGTGTTTTTTGAAATAGTTATGGTATATATATATATATATATATATATATATATATATATATATATATATATATATATTTAAAAAAGAGCAGAGTCGGTTAGTTTCTAATGNCTGAAGGGCTGGTGGGCTGAATACTATACATCGGCGAAGGTTGATGAAGGGAGATGTTTCTCTACTTATCTGTGACTGCTGCTTTTGGTGAATTGTCTTCGTTGGTAGCTGAGGCATGGTGAGTTGGGTGGCCCTTGTTCAGGCCCTCGGACTAGCTCTCATTGGTGTGCTGTACTAAGTTGGTTTATTCCTGTGGCTTTGACTGACTCTCTCGGAAGTCAGGGATTGGTTTCTTGTGACTTGTACTTTCCCTGCGACCTCAGCTGGCGTTCCTGGTTGGAGAGCGCGTCTCCTCATCCATCTTCCGACTCGCGTTTCTGACTTCCTCACCGTGGAAACTGCCATTGTATTTTCGGAAATGAACTCATAAGTTCTCGGCACTTTTACTGGGTTTGTCTCGGGAATTTACACATGAAGTTTCGGCTGTTAAAGGGTTCTCTCCTCGGTGACATCACTATTGACTCACTGACTGACTGACTGCTCGCCTCGTCGCCACCTGGCGCACGACTACGTCTTCTCGGGGAATGGCGCCTCTAGGAATGGGGCTGCCACTCGTTTCCGGGAATTTACTCATTCTCGTCACTGTTCTCGTCACACGACTGATTACTCCCGTTTCGGCTTCTCCCTTTTCGGCTGCATCTATTTCGTCTCGCGGCTGTACCGCCGAACAACTCCCATCTCGGCTGGCGGTAATTGCTCCCGAACAACTGACTGCGAACAACTGATTGTACATTACTGCCTGGGCCGGGTCCGAACTCGGGCCTGGTGATATGATTGACTCTCGAAATAACTGCCTTCTTAGCCTCGCATTGTGGCTGAACAACTCATCATGAACAACTGATTACAACTGACTGCCTGGGCCANTAACTGCCTTCTTAGCCTCGCATTGTGGCTGAACAACTCATCATGAACAACTGATTACAACTGACTGCCTGGGCCAGGTTCGAACTCTAGCCTGGTGATAAGACTGCTTCTCGCCTAACTACCTTCTCTGTCTCGCATTGCAGCTGCCGAACAACTTCTTGTCAACAACTGATTACCACTGATCTCGATCGACTGACCACAACTCCTTGGTTGCTCCTGAATTTAACCCATCTCCTGCTATATTCAAGTTGGCTTCCAGCAGATTCTCGAGAGAGAAAATCGGGAATTCCCCTGTGTACCTGGTGCTTTTTTTGTGGAAGATTTCGTGTCTTGTCAGCTGTTTGGGCACTCAAACTAGGGTGGAGGGAGGGGTGC
>NQII01007289.1:0-18458 GCA_002778355.1 Clitarchus hookeri | reverse complement strand
CAGTCGTCTTCCGGGGATTCCTGGCAGCTGGGTTGGCACTAATCTCGGCGAGGGTTCCCTTGATTCCTTCGTAGAGGGCTTATATAAGCTAATTCTAGGGACTTACCCTGTTTCTCTCAACTTCGATTTTTCCCCCCGTATCCCTATATGTCGGGACTGTCCTGAGGATTATCCTCTGAGGGTGTGAATACAGCACAATTCCTACCCTATGTACTCATCATGCATCAATATCTAGCACATAGCATTACCTCTGTGTAAAATGGGCTCTATTTTATAGACTAGGGTAGTATGGAAACATCAGTTGAAATTCAAGTTGGGCAATATAGTTTAAAAGATCTTGTTAAAAAGATCTTGGGTGTTGTTTAATGCATTTAGCAACTGTTCCATGTTTTATTCTTTATTATACATTTTCCTTCCTTTAACACTGTACTTTCAAACTCAAATTCAAAAAAGTATAACTGCACCTTTTTATAAACGCCTTTTTCTGAACGCCTCTTCTGGATGCAAATTTTAACGCACCTTTTTTCGCTTGGACATAAAAAATCAAACGCAAATGTTGATGCCATTTTTTTCACTGTGCTCGAATCGGTATTTTATACCTACTTAATAATATTTTGCAAAAGAACTATTTCTTACTAAGCATTACCTACACAAATATTTTCTCTCTATCTATGCATATTAGCTAAATTAAATAATATAATGTATTAATAAAATGTAAGTAAAATTTAATTTCACCAAAATGTGGTACTTGTATGTTAATACAAGAATATGACGCTTGTGATATTTGACATATTTAGGACACAACCAAACAAATCGAAAATGGGTTTTTTTTCAAAGTTTTGATTAAAAAAGTGTGAAGAAACAACGAATAGACTTTAACAATATTTGGGGCGAAAAGTACACACTGAAATCACCAATTTATATTGCAGATAACACTCAATGTGACTACATACTTGCATACTGATGCATTGTTACGAAGACAATTTTTTTTTTTGCGGAAAGATTAACGTGCATGCTAGAATTCAATATCGCAGGTGTACACTTGCAGATTTACNGACAATTTTTTTTTTTGCGGAAAGATTAACGTGCATGCTAGAATTCAATATCGCAGGTGTACACTTGCAGATTTACTGATGTTACCAGTCTGACGTCTTTGTAAGTCAGTAATTTCGTACTTAACTGGGTCAACCATAATAAGGTTACTGCGATTCTGTACGACTGCTCTCGCGAACACAGACAACCAAGACGCAAAACGTTAAATATAATCCTATAAATTTGGATACGAGACAAAGTGCTTTGAAACCCAACTAGTCACGAGAAGCGGGATGCGGAGGTTTGGGCGGCTCTTGACATTGTTGACTTGAGATCCGACGAGGGTGAGGCGAGGTGAGCAAGGGAGCAGTGCAGGAATGCAAAGGCGGGGTGAAACGGGAGATACCCGAGAAAACCCGCCGACCAACAGCATCGTCCAGCACAATTCCCACGTGTGAAAATCCGGAAGTGGCCTCGACGGGACTCGACCCGGTTCGCCTAGTCGGGAGCGAGCGTTCTAGCTGCTACATCAAATCGCGGGACACTGACTAGTCACGAAATATTTTCGCGAAAATCAGGTGCCCTTAGTCATTATGATTTCCCGAACAATGTACATGTTAAAAACTGCCATATCGTGTGTATAGGCATTCACGGTAAAGTGAACACTTTTGAGGCCCTAGTTACTTTTTTCCTATATACCATTTTTTATCATTTTACCACTTTTATAATAAATATTGCCATGTAAGCAATGAACACAGTGCATATGAAGAGACCACTGCAGAAATTATGAATGTCAATAGGAATGAGTGTTGCAGGAGAACGAATATAAGTTGAAAACCCCGTTTTTGAGAGTAAGTTTTGAGTGTAAGTTTTTTGCCAAGGATGATTAGGAAAACGTGTTAAATATATATAAAACTAAACATATAACATTATTTGTAAAGTGTTCGGCACAAACATCACTGCAAAGAAGTCTGAAACTTCATTTGAAAATAACTGGGTCCTTAATTGCGTACAGTAAATTTTAATGGATACACTGATTGTCTTGCTCCCAGTTTAGTTGCCTGGGACGTATGAAAAGTAATACCGCGTCTTAAGTCGGTCGCTTTGTGAGCGGTAAGATTGTGTAGTTGGGGCCGAAATTGATGAAGCACTACGGTCGACGCCGACCGGCGTTAGTAAAGTGATACAGCCTCTACGCACAAGGCGCTCAACTGATGAGCAGTCTTTTCGTCAGCGACTCGCCTGATCGTGATTTTACAGCCCCTAGCACACTGTCAAATTTTCCCGTCCAACTGCTTCCGATAAGTTTGGCCAAATAAAGTTAGACAGTTATGACGTCATTGAAACGTCATAAACGCCACCATATTTGTCTGAGAAAGTTGAATGGCTTCAGTTTCCATCAAACATTTGAAGATTGGACCGGCTTTAAAATTGATTTGATGTTTGCCGGCCTCAGCCAACCAGAATCGTGCACGACAAAAATTGACGTCAAGAAATTTATGAAATAACGTCTTATTGCTTGAAACAAAGTAGGTTATGAAGATAATTAATTTATGCAGAAGCTATCTGGGCATGAATACTATTTTAAGTAAATATTGCACATACTATTACGAACCCAGATACATTACATTTCATTGTGCAGGAAACCTCTCTGATAAATAAAATTTCAATTTGGTAAAGATGCTAAAATAAATTACAACATGCCCACATTTCTTCCTGTATTGGACTGCATGGAAAAATGAAAGCAATATCTCTCTATGAAAATAATTTTTAAATAATATTTCAAATTAGATTCTCCCAGTAAAACATTTTCCAGCGTTACACATTTTCAAACTCATTGAAGATAATTTGACAAAATTTATTGGAAGGAAAAATTTCTTGTCCGTATTTTGTCTTCAAATTTTATTGTCAAATATTGTTGAATGCGAAAATTTGACAGTGTGACAGGGGCAGAAGGCCGACTCTCGCTCACTCACCACTTGCCACATCGCCTCTACGCGCAGGGCGCTCACTGGCTTAGTCTTTCCGTTGGCGACTCCTCGGGACTTTAAGCAGCTACTCTATATTTTTATGGCACGGCAATGAAGATAAGAGAATGATGCGTGTCTAATTTAACGGCTAGTACTGATTCCAAATACACCCGTTTTTGCCATTTTCATTGACAAAAAAATTCTTGGTACTGAAATGAGAACTTGTTTCTTAAATAATTTTCGTATATAGACACCATTAAAAAATATCCATCCGTTTTGTAATCACGTGATTCTTCTCAATGTCTATAAAGCACGCCTCGCGCCAGCCAGGTAAATCCCTTAACAGAGAAGTAGCTATAGTGTAAATTGTAATTTGTTAGTAGTGTTCTAGAAGTGCAGCTGAGAGAGACCCTGCACCACTACGCTACGTTAGACACTCGCACTCACGACAGAAACATGGCGACGTCGGCGTCTGCTGGCGTCCCTCTCCGCTGTCAGATGGCCACTGCCGCAGGCGAACAACGCGCCAGGAAATTTCACGCACTTATTTTTCACATAAAACCCATATATTTCATGTTTTTAATTTGTTTGCTTGAAAGAGTGGACTCGCAGGTCTGACGACGATAACACACTTCAGATTCGGATTCCTCAGCCTTTTCACTGAAAGAAAAGCTTTGTTAGTGGTTGTAAAAATAAAAAAATTATATTGCAGTGCACAATAACACGTATATTGAATGACAGGTACTAAAACCATTCAGTACTCACTAACACTGTTTTTTTTATTGAAAGTACAATACCCTGGAAATTAAAGGTAGCTTTCTTATCGTTTCTTACGATGGTTGAATTTCACTGACTTAGTAATTTTAATTTCAGCAGAATTCTTGAGAATTGTATTTCTTTGAAGCTCTGGTTTCCATTTATTTGACTTGTTATGTTACNCTTTGAAGCTCTGGTTTCCATTTATTTGACTTGTTATGTTACGTTATCAGATTACGCCGACCAGACAGGACTAGCTGAGAGGAATTCATTGGCAGCGATTCACATTTGACAAGAATTAATGCATTATCTGAGTACCCATTATTCCAATATATGTTTAATTTTGCCTACAAAATGTAAGGAAGGGAGTTTTCTTCATGTCGCCTCATAAAAATTTTTGAGCTCTTCCAATAAACTCGATACACCTATAATAATAATAATAATAATAATACTACTATTATTATTAGGTGTACTAATTATTTTAAAAATGAGGGCCATTTTAATATTTTCGGGTGTATCGACATATGTTAGGAAACATTCAACTTTCTCTGAGTCTATTATTTTTTTATCACACAAGTTCCTATCCACTACTACATAATAATTACTTGCATTTGAGTAGAGAAAAATGGTTTATTAGATATATCGGTAACTTATTGTTTTATGATTCTTTCAATTTTGGAATATGCATTCCTATTTCGATTAAGGTTTCATATGGAATGGTTAGTGCTGCGTATTTTTCACGCAAAGAGTACCGCACATGCTAGATTGCAATACCCTACGGCATACCGGCAGTATTCCTTTGGTTATTGGCGGCGTGTCTCTGAGAGGAGACTTTTTCTTACTTTACTGGCCAATCAGAATTAGGTTACTCTGATACTGCGCGTCTGTGATTCGTGGGCAGACACCTAAGACGCGTACGGGTTAAAATCATGCGACCGCAATACTGATTCTGAACTAACGTGTTTTGGAGTACAATTAGTCGTGGAATCGCTTCGCGAAAAACAGGTGACCCTAGTAGTAATGATCTTGTGTTGGCTTGTCTTTATTCTCTGCATTTGTTCTCTGTATTAATGGAATTGTAAAATTACAACAGATGTGTATTTATTCGAGCATGAATAAACTAAGTAATTAAAGGAGGTTCAAAATATGTCCTTGATACCAGTTATTTTTACAAGAGAAAATTTTGATAAGGTTTAGTTTTTTTCCCTGTTGTTCCCAGTGACTTGTACATTGCCGCTCAAGTTCCTCTCTTGTAACGGAAAGATGGTAGTTCTAAGTCGTAGCTCGCTATCATTGTACAATAACGTAACAGCTATATATAATACAAAGCATCCAATAAAAGACGCGAAGAAGTTACACTAAGCGGCATATTTAAGCCTCTGATTACANCTATATATAATACAAAGCATCCAATAAAAGACGCGAAGAAGTTACACTAAGCGGCATATTTAAGCCTCTGATTACATTACTTATATTAAAATAGAGATATAATAGTGTATTCATGCTCGTTTATGACATCATTTTACAGATCGTAGGCGAAATACAATTGAAGTCTGCCGCCAAGAGCCGTGACACAGAATACTTTATAATACAGAAGTGAAATGTCCCCCTTTACCACGAGACCCAGCAGCAGACGCCAACAAAATGGCGCCATTAGACAGCAACGTAGCACAAGGCCGCTCGCCGATCAGTACCTGGTAACTAAAATGCAAATGGTTGAGAAATTAACGAAATTTGACTAGTTTTCAGGAATATTGATGCCGTAAGTGCGGTAGTTTGTTTAGATTGTATAGTATCCGCGATCGTAGTGCAACTAACAAAATTCTGACGTTTTGTCCATTTCGATACCTACAATAGCACATTACGAAAACAAGAACGACATGAATAACAAAATAATTTATTGTTTTCGAATAATGCCATCACACGTAGGTAAGCTGTGTATCTAAGATCATGTCCTGTAAAATTTGAGAAAACTTCCAGAACTTGAGTGCGTGTTGTTATGATTCAGTAAAGGTGGACAAGCCTAGCGAACAGCAGCGACGCGTTGGTATCCAGGCCAGGCGAAGAATCCAAAACACATTACAGTAATAACAGTTTATTAAACATATCAGCGAAGCGCCAGTGGAGCTCCCCTCCCGGCGGCACATTATTTGGGACAATTACACCACCAGAATCTATATAATACTTGGCAACACTTTGTACGTCCGTGTGTCCGTCTGAGGACCCACGCTNCCTCCCGGCGGCACATTATTTGGGACAATTACACCACCAGAATCTATATAATACTTGGCAACACTTTGTACGTCCGTCTGTCCGTGTGTCCGTCTGAGGACCCACGCTGAGATGAAGCCATCAAGATGCAACTTGGTGTGCCGCCTGTCGCTTTTCGAAACAACGCTCAGCCTACGGCGACATTAGCATTCAGGTTAGTAATATCTTGTAATTGATTAGGACCTCCCTCGCCAATACCTTATGTTTGTTGTTTCTAATAGTAATTGTATTAAATATCTGTTCTGTCTTCATAATTAACTTCAGTTCTTCCCTCATAATAGTATAAACTTCCAAAGTCCCTAGACACTAGTATAAAAATAACGTGATAATTAGTGGAGGCGCCTAAAGCTCACCACCTCTTACAGCCAAGTGAAATGCTGCTACCTCCTCACTTACTCTTACTTTTTTTGACAGTAATGATTTTGCATAATAAAATAACTTTGCTTCACGTTCCATATTAATACAATAATTAGAAGCTAAAAAATATAATGTATTTTCCTGAATACTGATTTCTATGTAATCCAGCTTCAAATATTTCTAGTTAATTAAATTCTAAAAGGATATTATCAGTTGTCTGGTAAGATAGTAACGTGGTAACTACATGGTTTTTTTAATCGTCTGGATGAGTTGTATATTAAATTCAAATGAATTTATTAACGTAGTTTAATAATTCAGTGCCCAAAACAGAGTGAAATAAATTTTTCCCATTACTTAAGCTTGCAAGTCAATACATTTCTGATATGGTCTCAACAAGCTTCTAGAAATTTACTTGTTTAAATAACTAATTTTCTGCCGTTCACACGATAAGAAATGTCTGCTTACTGCAGTAATAAGTCACTTCGCTGTGCAATCGTGAGATAAAATATTTCCCAACTACATGTCACGGTATGTTTACATGAATTTGAGTTGACCCAGTGTTGATTAACTCGTTGCCATATGGGTACTCAACACATGCAAGTTCGCATGCTCGTGTGTTTAAAAACGCTGTGCCGGCTGTTCTGTGCAAGTGCACATCAGTACTCTTGCACACATACAGAGCGCGTTTTGAGATGCGCGCGCAACTTGCAGAGCCTACATGTTCCCTAACCCTGTAGTTTAACTATTTATATTTCCTGTACTGCTGACTCCTCTGCAATTTTCCTATTTTCTTCTACTATCTCTGTCTACTTGTCACTGTTTACTTCTCAAGTATTCTTGGAATGTACATACTGCACACAGCCAGAATGTAACTCTTTGGGTCAAGCAGGAACAGTGTTCCAGGGTTTAGCCGACTATGTGGTTTGACCATCTGCAAGATGTCCACCAACCCTTATTTAACAGGGTTCACAGACTTCTTGATCTAGAGCGTAAGAGGGAATTACTGTGTGCTTCAGGAAGGGTTCTACGGAAATGGGAGAGTTGCTGGAGTCACACCCACTTCACCTGTGAATGGGCGTGCGCAGGCTAACCCAGGTACATACAGTAGATATAAGTCGCTTACCATTGGGTGGAATTTGGTTTCTCGCTCGGGACGAGGGGCACCTTGTGTCTGGCTGGGTGGTGGCCCACTAGATAGGCCTTATCTAGCTGACCTTGGCATAGGGGACCAGGCAGAACTAACTCAGAGATACGGGGCGCAACTTAGTATGACCTTTGTGTGTTCACGAGTGCCGCATTATTTGCTGTGATTGTAGTATCATTTCACTGAGTTTAGAAAAAGCAGTGATCAGTGTCTCAACTTGGTGCTTCTAATGGGTATGCAATTCTTGAACTAAAATGATTTCCGTTTCTGCCAAGAATATTTTCATACATACTAGGTTAACCACCCTAACAGTGTTTATGTAGTAACAGTGTCATAACTTGTTGTTACAGATTACATAACTGTAACTCACAATCCATGGCACGCATACAAAAAGTCTTATTTTCTGTAATTTAACTGCTCCAGGGACTTAATGTGAGAAACTAAATTAAATATTCAATTTCAAGAATGCTACTTGATCCAAGTCATATTATTATAAGTGCAGCAGTAATATTTGCGTTTATCGAGTTTCTAAAAAATACTCAGAGATATGCATAAATATGAATGAACTCATAATTATAATTAAATCACTACTCTTTAGTTGCATTTCCGTGCACACATAAATAATTGCAAGTTCNTCTGTCTTCATAATTAACTTCAGTTCTTCCCTCATAATAGTATAAACTTCCAAAGTCCCTAGACACTAGTATAAAATTTTAATAACGTGATAATTAATGGAGGCGCCTAAAGCTCACCACCTCTTACAGCCAAGTGAAATGCTGCTACCTCCTCACTTACTCTTACTTTTTTTGACAGTAATGATTTTGCATAATAAAATAACTTTGCTTCACGTTCCATATTAATACAATAATTAGAAGCTAAAAAATATAATGTATTTTCCTGAATACTGATTTCTATGTAATCCAGCTTCAAATATTTCTAGTTAATTAAATTCTAAAAGGATATTATCAGTTGTCTGGTAGTGGCAGCAACGTGGTAACTACATGGTTTTTTTAAATCGTCTGTATGAGTTGTATATTAAATTCAAATGAATTTATTAACGTAGTTTAATAATTCAGTGCCCAAAACAGAGTGAAATAAATTTTTCCCATTACTTAAGCGTACAAGTCAATACATTTCTGATATGGTCTCAACAAGCTTCTAGAAATTTACTTGTTTAAATAACTAATTTTCGGCCGTTCACAAGATAAGAAATGCCTGTTTGCTGCAGTAATAAGTCACTTCTTTGAGCAATCGCGAGGTAAAATATTTTCCAATTACATGTCAAGGTATGTTAACATGAATTTGAGTTGACCCAGTGTTGATTAACTCGCTGCCATATGGGTACTCAGCACATGCAAGTTCGCAGGCTCGTGTGTTTAGAAACGCTGTGCCGACAGTCCTGTGCAAGTGCATATCAGTACTCTTGCACACATACAGAGTGCGTTTTGAGATGCGCGCGCAACTTGCAGAGCCTACATGTTCCCTAACCTTGTATTTTAACTATTTACATTTCCTGTACTGCTGACTCCTCTGCAATTTTCCTATTTTCTTCTACTATCTCTGTCTACTTGTCACTGTTTACTTCTCAAGTATTCTTGGAATGTACANTTGACCATCTGCAAGATGTCCACCAGCCCTTATTTAACAGGGTTCACAGACTTCTTGATCTAGAGCGTAAGAGGGAATTACTGTGTGCTTCAGGAAGGGTTCTACGGAAATGGGAGAGTTGCTGGAGTCACACCCACATCCCCTGTGAATGGGCGTGCGCAGGCTAACCCAGGTACATACAGTAGATAGAAGTCGCTTACCATTGGGTGGAATTTGGTTTCTCGCTCGGGACGAGGGGCACATTGTGTCTGGCTGGGTGGTGGCCCACTAGATAGGCCTTATCTAGCTGACCTTGGCATAGGGGACCAGGCAGAACTAACTCAGAGATACGGGGCGCAACTTAGTATGACCTTTGTGTGTTCACGAGTGCCGCATTATTTGCTTTGATTGTAGTATCATTTCACTGAGTTTAGAAAAAGCAGTGATCAGTGTCTCAACTTGGTGCTTCTAATGGGTATGCAATTCTTGAACTAAAATGATTTCCGTTTCTGCCAAGAATATTTTCATACATACTAGGTTAACCACCCTAACAGTGTTTATGTAGTAACAGTGTCATAACTTGTTGTTACAGATTACATAACTGTAACTCACAATCCATGGCACGCATACAAAAAGTCTTATTTTCTGTAATTTAACTGCTCCAGGGACTTAATGTGAGAAACTAAATTAAATATTCAATTTCAAGTATGCTACTTGATCCAAGTCATATTATTATAAGTGCAGCAGTAATATTTGCGTTTATCGAGTTTCTAAAAAATACTCAGAGATATGCATAAATATGAATGAACTCATAATTGTAATTAAATCACTACTCTTTAGTTGCATTTCCGTGCACACATAAATAATTGCAAGTTCGAGATGAAAGTGTTAGAGAGCTGAAATAGCAGGATTACTGATATAAAAGTAGTATATAGAATTATTGAAGTTTCTGAATTACTAAACTAATTTTTAAACATACTTTCGGATTTCAAGAAAACAGTAAGTGAACTATTTCTCAATGTCATTTCAGTGAAAAATAAAAGGGGAAAAAAAAAATCAGAAACATTTTTGAAAATTTATACATTTCAATCCATTAAATTGAAAAAAAAAAAAAAAAATTTAATCAGGAATGCAATTTATAATGTTTAGGGACCTATTTGAGAGATATATATATATATAATTTTCCCACGAGTGTGTTACTGTTTTAAGAGGACAGTGTACAAATAAAGTGTTTTTTATGAGTTGACAGCACAGCCGTGAACACGGGACATGGCTGGAGCCTCACTGAGTGTCCTATTCAGCCGCGACGACTCACTAAGCGCCGCGTCACACTGCATTTCCCGCCGTACGTGGCGCAATGGCAACGATAAGCAAATTCCTACTTCGCGCGCGCCGCTATTCCGTCAGTAATAAGGTAAACAGCANATATATATATATATATATATATATATATATATATATAATTTTCCCACGAGTGTGTTATTGTTTTAAGAGGACAGTGTACAAATAAAGTGTTTTTTATGAGTTGACAGCACAGCCGTGAACACGGGACATAGCTGGAGCCTCACGGAGTGTCCTATTCAGCCGTGACGACTCACTAAGCGCCGCGTCACACTGCATTTCCCGCCGTATGTGGCGCAATGGCAACGATAAGCAAATTCCTACTTCGCGCGCGCCGCTATTCCGTCAGTAATAAGGTAAACAGCACCGTAACACTTTCAACACCATCACAACCGGCCGGTATTACACTTACACACACACTTTTACGCGCTTTTACACATACACACCAACAACCACTCCACTTTATTATATTTTGCACTTATAAAACAAAACATGTTGGTCAGTTGAATGCGTCGTCCTTTGTTACCTACCTTTGTTAATAAATTTCATTATTATTCAATGTTACAAAAAAGTTACAAATAGGTAATCACAGATAATATATAATCAGAGGTGCATCTCATTATTTTTATGACTTACAGTTTAATGTACTATTAAATATTTTCTTCACAAAATAAAAAGAAGACAAAAAATTGAAAAAAAAAAATTGAAAACAAAACTAAACTCAGAATCTTACATAGTTAAAAAAACTTTAAATGAATTAACGCACACATATTTAGACCGGAGTACTCTGAACATATGTTACATAGTTACCAAACTTATTTAATAAATTTTATATAGGTCTATCAAATACGTTTCAGAAAAAGTAAGTCTTAGTAATTTTCTACAAACTGATGATGGTAATAAAATATTTGGTATAGTTATAGTTTCTTAAAAATTAATTTTGATTATTGTATGATTGTCAGGCTTATCCGCAAACATTTAATATGTTACAGAAAATTAATATTATAGGTAACTTCATAACAATAATTGTAAAATATTATACTATAGAGATTACTAAACTATACAAAACACTGAATAGAACGGATATTATGAACTGAACACAAAAATGTGTTAATACTATAAATTAATTGTCAATTTTCTAAATAATGTATTAACGCTATACAGTAATTGTGGACTTTTATTATGTTTATTGTGTTAGTTTTAAGTTAGCCCAAGACTCCATTCATCCTTCCCACACTTGGTATATATGAGGTCTAATGCCGCGGCACAACTATTTTCTTTTTTTTTTTACTTATTTTTAATATTATAATTATATTAATTAATGCCCTCCTGCTTGTTAAACGTTAAACATATTCCATCCGAACAGGCATCGATAAATAATGCACTTACTTTTAAGACTGATAATTAGAGACCTGAAAATTCGCGAGTTCAATGACCCGCAGGCTAGTGTCTACAGTCTTATGTACAAATATGCCGATATAATCTGCACATTGGTTGTTTTCTGTCACAGTGGAAGGCGACAATTGGACACCGTTCTCCAGGAGGTGTCAAACATTTTGTAGACTAATTACTAAAGTTTATATAAGTGCACGTGTTTTGAATTCTACCTTATCCCTAAATGAATCCGCGAATTCTTCAGGTCTCTAATGATAATGTAATTTATAATTTCATTAGGTCTATATTTATTAGCCTTGAGTTGTAATAACCATATTGTAACTTTCAGCATGTGAGTAATTTTTTTGATATTACTGGCGATGGGAATAGTTTAATGCTGTACTCTATCCTTTCAATAACGTTGGTTAACATCATTTAACAGTTTATAATTCAAAATACTCATTCTCAGATTAATTTAAACCACTCACTAGGGATATTCAGTTTTAGTTACCGCGAAATAGAAATACAGCAAGACTTCAAGAACAGGCTGACGCGAGTCGGTGCNCGCGGTCGCGTGGAAGAGTATTAGAACGGCTTAGCTAATGCCAAGGTCAGGGCCGCCGCACCTGACAGTTACACTCTGCAGAACACTACCCTGGCCGTTTACACGTAGCCACGGAAGAATTCACGACGTTGGCAGCTCCTCTTACCTTAGTACAGTACACTGTGAAAAATGAATAAGACTAGAATTGAAGTGAATGAAATTTATGTAAGAATTTTTTTATTGAATGATCTAGCATTATTCGCTTTTAAGTTGTACGCGTTCGATTATTAAAAAAAAACTGTAAAGTTTGTTCTTTTGCTACAAATAAAATGTGCAGTTTACTTGACAGATGAATAGCACGAAAGGTTTTAGCTGGGTTTACATTAGCAAATTATGCAGACCTTCATAAAAGTGTGAAGAAACCGTGAATTACCTTTAGCTGCCAAACATAATAATTTGCATATTGTTACATGCTTGCTGCTCTGCCCGTCCCGCTCGAGCGAGCGAAGGAATGTGTTAAGGCCAGGCTAGTAATCTGTGGAGCGCGCGGAGATTTACAAAGATGAGCCTCCCCTTGCGTCAGATAAGCCTATCGGGACTTCTGTGCTCCCTTTCTTGTGCGGATTGAAATTATGAGGTTATCTTTGAAAGAATGTTCTGGTCATCGCCCTTACCTCTCTTAGTGAGACTCGGGCCAGCGAGACTACTTAAGCCGTGACGGGCCTCCTAGTCGGGAGTTGATAGAGTTCGGAGGATTGTGCATTCTTAAGCTCCAGGTGTGCCAACACAGCGAAGAGACGAGCCAGCAAAGTTCCGAGTGACGGCGAGAGTGACCAGCGGGAGTGAAGCCTGCAAACTTCGAGTATCGGCACAATGAGGAGTGAGACTGACGGGCGGTACTATTGAACTGGATGTGTGAGTGACAGACATTTGGAAAATATAGCAATATACAGATTGAATTTGACTAAATAATGAGCGTGTATTAAGTGACTACAACAAATATAGAGGCATGGGAGGTACTTTAATTGGAATTAATATAGGCATTACATGTTGCGCTCACTGATAATAACAAAAGTAATAGTTGAAATAGAGAGTTTAATGTTGTAAATAATAGCTGTGTGAATAAATAGAACACCAGATTTAGTTATTTTATTTTATTAAGACCTCCATTCCTTACGAACTCGGGTACGCCCCTTTGGCGTCTTCAAACAATACTAGACCCACACTGAACCCAAAATAAAACATTGCGTTTTTCGAACACTTAAAATTTTACAAATTTCACAGATTATTCTTGATTACGGTTATATACTGTATGCTGTTTTTAGTGATTAATATGTTTTGTACTTATTTTTATTATCCTATTTTGTTATTCATCTCTCTGTATTTTGGGTATTCTGTAGTACGTTTATTGCAACTTAAATAAATTTTATCAATAATACAAATCATATTTGCACTTCAAGTAATTTTCTTGAAAATTTGTGTTCCTCTTGTTTTAATATATTTATTCTTATTTTATTTATATATCACATTATAAATAGCATTTTAAGCTGTTGAGTAAATGAAAAGACGAGCATACATGTTCCTCAAGAGAAAAACATATAACTAATGACGCAGAATTGCTATTATGGCAATAACATAAAAAGACATCGCAAATTTATTATCTAAATACGTGAATGCAAGGCGGTAATAAAATTCAATCCATCAAATCAGGTTTCACTTAACCTATAATCATCACAAACACATATATTATTTACAGCTAGATAACGTGTCTTGTGTGACTGCCGCCCATAAAAGTTGTAAATTATTACTTCTAGTGGTTTTAATAGGGAGCATTGAAAGTCCAGAATCGGGATATCTCAGTGCAATAAAATAAAATAAAGTGTTTTCCTAACGAATGTTAAATACCGATAACTACCTGCAGGTGGTTACAAATGGTAGTAAAAATCAATCATCTTTTATATGCAAAGCTATCTCAATAAAACAAGAAATACATTAATTACAGTAATCAGTAATGTAATTAAGTTTATATAGTCTGCTATTGTACATCAAAATAAGATTGTAAGCGGTCTATCTCAGAATTTTTCCCATTTCCACACTGTTCCATGGGTGAATTTTATTCGCCCGGAGCAACACGAACTCTCCCCACATTCACGACGTACTCGCAGGCCACTGGTTCCACGCCCCGAAAACTCCCGTAGACGACCAAGGACTACACAAACACACACGCACACACACATTGCCAAACTATGGCACCTTCGTGACACAATTCTCAGTCTGGTATTTTGCAATGATCTCTCAGGACTGTTCACATCTCACTGACTTGAAGGTTTGGAGCGTTGTGTTTATAAGTTTATCAACTCCAGATTACTCGACATCTTGCTCGCCAGTTTAGCATAGTGGTGTCATAATATTTCTCCTGAAGGTAACAAATTCCAAGATATTCTCGTGAGGTGATAGCAGTCCATCAGCAGGTGACCTGTCAGGCATGTAACACATCAACAATCCTCACTCCTCTTCCATACTCTTGACCCAACCAAGGCCACATGCCAGGTGTAGACGTAAATCACAGGCTCATGAAGAAGGACACGCAGGCAATTTCATCAACATGTAATAACACTAGAGAAATACAGAAACACAATGACAAAGTAGTATGGCAAGTGCAATACTAAATTGAATTATGTGTAAATACTTACTCAATTACACTGGAGAGTAAAAAAACCTGGTAAAGGTGTGCGTATGCAAATAACAGAGGCATGGAACCAATCAGAGTAACGCGAAGCGGTCGGAAGCGCCTATATAAGACAACAAGCGTCTGGAAAAGGTGCTAGATCGGTTACTGCTGCTGCAATGGCAGGTTATCAAGATTTAAATGAGTTTGAACGTGGTGTTATAGTTGGTGCACGAGAGATGGGACATGGCATCTACTAGGTAGCGATAACATTCGGGTTTTCGCGTACGACCATTTCCCGAGTGTACAGTGAATATCGGGAATCCGGTAAAACATCAACTCTTCTACATCACTGTAGACGGAAAAATATCGTGAACGAACGGGACAAACGACGACTGACGAGAATAATTAAACGCGACAGACGTGCAGCCCTTTCTCAAATGTGCGCAGATTTCAAAGCTGGGGCATCAACAAATGCCAGTGTGGGAACTATTCAATGGACCATCATTGGTATGGGCTTTAGGAGCCTAAAGCCCACTCGTGTACCGGCAGGTGTACCAGTTTTTTTTGGCTCTTCAGTATATAACTGATTAAACTATAATAGTTTATATATTGTGGCTGCACTGAAGGGTAATGTAAATTTCCTAGGGACAGTAGATANTCTAATAGTTTATATATTGTGGCTGCACTGAAGGGCAATGTAAATTTCCTAGGGACAGTAGATACATTTTCTGGTATTTTATTGTGGAAAGATGAAAATGACAAAAAAAAAAAAAAAACAATAATCTAATATGGGTAGTGAGACAGACACTCAGGCTGGTATTCATACTGCAGTATTACTCGTCATACGAAATTAATTTCTTACATTGCGTCCCTCTTTATTCATTATACACTGAGGCGACAAAATTCATGCGATACCTCCTAATATCGAGTCGGACCTCCTTTTGCCTTGCGAAGTGCAGCAACTCGACGTGGCATGGACTCAACAAGTCGTTCGAAGACCCCGGCAGAAATATTGAGCCATGCTGCCTCTTGAGAAGTCCATAATTGCGAAATTGTTGCTAGTGCAGGAGTTTGTGCACGAACTGAATTCTAGGTTATGTCCAATAAATGTTCGATGGGGTTCATGTCGGGCGATCTTGGTGGCCATATCATTCGCTGAAATTGTCCAGAATGTTCTTCAAACCAATCGTGAACAGTTGTGGCCCGGATACATGGTGCATTGTCATCCATAAAAATGCCATCGTTGTTTGGGTACATGAAGTCCATTAATGGCTGCCAATGGTCTCCAAGTAGCTGAACATAACTCTTTACTGTCAATGATCGGTTCAGTTGGACCAGAGGACCCAGTACATTCCATGTAAAAACAGCCCACACCATTAAGGAGCCACGACCAGTTTACCTCAGTTCCTTGTCGACAACTTAGGCCCATGGATTCGTGGGGTCTACGCCAAAGTCGAACACTACCATCAGCTCTTGCCAACTGAAATCGGGACTCATCTGACCAAGCCACGGTTTTCCAGTAGTCCAGTGTCCAACCGATATGGTCACAAGCCCAGGAGAGGCGCTGCAGGCGATGTCGTGCTGTTAGTAAAGGCACTCGAGTCGGTCTTCTGCTTGCATAGCCCAGTATAGCCAAAGTTCGCCGCACTGTCCTAACGGACAATTCCGTCGTACGTCCCACATTGATTCCTGCAGTTATTTCACGCAGTGTTGCTTGTCTGTTAACACTTACCATTCTGCGCACACATCGTTGGTCTCCGTCATCGCAGGCGGTCAGCCAATGCGTTGTCCATGGTGGGAGGTTATGCCTAAAATGAGGTATTCTCGGCACACTCTTGACACTGTGGATCTCGGAATGTTGAATTCCCTAACCATTTTCGAAATGGAATGTCCCATGCGTCTAGCTCCAACTACCATTCCTCGTTCAAAGTCTGTTAACTCCCGTCGTGCGGCCATAATCACATCAGAAACCTTTTCACATGAATAACTTGACTACAAATGAAAGCCCAACTAATGCACTGCCCATTAATACATTTTGTACGCGATACAACTGCCATCTGTTAATTTGCATATTGCTATTCCGTGACTTTTGTCACCTCTGTGTATATATGTATATACGCATATTTATGCATTTCATTTTCATGTCAGCTAGTGTTACGAAAGTCAAGTCTATCCTAAGTTAGAACCACATTTTACGGGGACAGGGTGGAATTGCTTTCGCGACGAATGATGAAGCAGAGGTATCTCAACATAAGAGTCCATTGTGGGTGAATATTTTTCAAGGGGTAGCTGTAAGCCTAATTTTGCACTACATGGCCCAGAACGAGTATGTTCATACTATTCACATTTTCTCGTGTTACAATAAAAAAAATTCGGTATTTTTTTTTACATTAATCAAACTTTTTTCCTTTAAAAAAACTATACACAATAATAACAAAGAAAGATCAGAATGTTACCCAGCAGAAGTTACAATAAATTATTTCAAAACGTGTGATTCATAAACACTAAACACAGTGACAAAAATCTAGTGACTTTTGGAAGCGGATTTAGAAAAACTAACAAACTGCAATCCTGGACATTATGTTTGGCTAACTTTGCCAGGAAATATTTTTCCAGCGTGATGCATTGCTGCAGAGTAAAGGAATGCAAAGCCCCGTACACGCCATTCATAATTCTTAACTTGATTCCGAGCACTAACTTTCACTGGTTGCACTACCAAAGTTTGAAAGGCAACTGTTATAACAACAGCGATATTTACGCACTCAATTTGACACGTAGACCCTGTGCCCTGTTCTCCATCGCAGTGTCTGTACGTGTGTATGCGCATCTCTCTGGAACAAATTTTTTTTTTGTCGTTTGTCTTGATAGCAGCAAAACTGTGATAATAAGGATCAGTTTATTTTCGTTCCACTATTAATGGTCTTATACATATTAGAGAGTTGGTGGTTTTCATTCTTTTTCTGCAATATGATATGCAAAGTATCGATTTTTTTGTCATTTCTACGCCGAAGTTTCTATGATTTAAACAATGGCAGTGTAAGGGCTCGATCGCAGGGTTGGCCCAGAATCCTGCTTTGATTTTCCTTGCTAACTGAATTAGTTCAATATCTACTGTTGTTGTGTTCCACCAAGTGAGTGAACGAGGGAGGGAGAGAGAAACAGAAAGAGAGAGAGAGAATCACAAAGGAACGGTAGCAGGAGAGGAAATTAAAAACTAATATTGCACGGAACTATTATGATATAAACAGATATTTTGTGAATGAGCACCTGGGTAGATAATAGGTAAACTCTAGAGCTAAGTGCACAGGCTTAGCTTGAAGGCGTTTGTAATAGGGTAAGTGTTCAATTCTCTGAGAAAAATAGGGCACTGGTACAGAAACACTCAAATCCCCGATCGCTGTCTTTTAGAAG